>CAJQZN010019228.1:0-12914 GCA_907164685.1 Colias eurytheme | reverse complement strand
CAACGTGCATGACGCCAAAAAGATTGTATGATGTAAATATATATATACATCGTAAATACACTTAAAAACATAACGCTACTCTCGCAGGCTACAAGACTTTCCTTGCCAAAGTAAATATTATTATTTATAATATTATATTTTTCCGTCTATGTTTTGATAGAAGGGTAACATTTCCCGGATACATTATAAATGTTGCTCTATGAAAAAACTCTATGTAAATTAAAAGTACCTACGCAATATCCACTTGGTTTCGTATTCATATCAAAATCTGTATTCAGTGCCTTGGAGAAACAATGTACTTCTAATGAAGACAGAAGAGGTCTCTACCGGTCTAAGTTGGAGATCACTTCAACTACAGAGTATATAAAATTGATTTTTTTTTAATATTCGGGCTATGGTTCACAATTTATATTGCTTGTCAATATCATGAAAAAAGTGAAGACGATCCATAAGGTATAAAATATTAATATATTATAATATGTATATTACCATAATAAACAGTTAATTCACTTGTAATAGGTTCTACTCAGGTATCATTATTTCAAATTTTCGTTTTAAAATTGTAATTTAAGAGTAGGTTCCTGTGGTAGGTTCGGAAGAAGTTCATTTAAAAATCTATGGTTTGATTGCATCGTATTAGTAGTTATAGTAATGACTAATGATTAATAATTGATATCAAATTTAACAATTTTACAGTAACGGTTATTTTTACAGTGAATGCAAAATGTGTAGCACCAGCGTATTTTAATTTTTAACGCATAGTTAAAATTATCAGAGAACCAAGTCAAATGACATCTTATTTTTCCTATTTTCCTCAACCGTTATTTGTTATTGCACAAGTAACAACTAACAATTAAAAACAGATCAAACATTTACAGTAATTAAATATTAAATAATATTAAGTATGTACACTACTTAGTACTTAGTACTTACATATTTTATTATCATTTATCATAATTCGAGTAGCAAGGGCAGATCGCTTCACCCGAATCTCTCACAAAGTAGGTGAGCGACTCAAAGGGACGACCTGGACCCACTCAAAAATAGTTTCGCCCAAAACAGGACATAGCCGAGCGTTACCAAGGCCCAATAATTTCCTTACTCAATAGATTGAGGCACGAGTGGCGGTACATTCTCGATTTAACTTATAACTTTTGGAAAACATTTCTATAGCGCGAGTTAGAATGTGCTTGGCGCCATCTAGTGGGAGTATGTGTCACTAATGCGAATATTTTTTTTAATATTTAGAGGTAATGTTAATGAATGTTTTTGCAGGGTATATGATTCCTTATCTTTGGTTAGATTCGCTATCACAGTATAATGCGTTGAGCTTTTAATAAAGACACATTTACTTAAAATTAAATTATTTTTTTAACATAATTAATTAAGTACATATTATTTTCTATTTTAATTTTTAAGAAATGTTATTGCACCGTTATGTACCTAATTAATTGCGTTGAGATTATTTTACATATTTATATATCTCAACTACATACAAAATGCAATAAAATAAATTATTTCTCTATGAAAAAATATATTTTTAAATATCAATTCAATTATTCTCTTGGTAAATCTGAAAAAAAATATTCTCTTAATTTATAACGCACCAAATTCATTCAGAAAGCCACCTATATATTTCAGCATAAAAGATGAACCGATGAAAGCTCGTTGCAAATACGCATGTGCAAAAAAATACAGCGCAAGTTAAAGATTAATGAAATAATTAAAATAACTAAGGCGTTCAACACTGAGTAATGTAAACATCCGCCACGCTGGAATCCAACGCATATTATGTATGTCTTCACGTTCAATGTAGCAATATAATTAAAATCTCTCGTTTCCCGCCAAAACATTACAGAGTTTCGCCCACTTAAAAGCTTTGTTTTGAATTTGGAACGCGCTGTGCGAATCCTTATCGAATACAGAGTAAATAATCTAGAATGGAATTCGAACGCGAAATAATCGAATTGCGAGCATCAACTGTCCAACTTGACATTTGCATTGAATAAAAAAAATATATAAAATAATACCAATTATATGTAACTAGATTTCCGCCCGCGGCTTCGCCCGCGTTTTCAAAGGAAAACCCGCATAGTTCCCGTTCCCGTGGGATTTCCGGGATAAAACCTATCCAATGTGCTATTCTGATGTATAAGCTATATTGTGGTAAAGTTTCATTCAAATCCATTCAGTAGTTTTTACGTGAAAGAGTAACAAACATCCATACATCCATACTTACAAACTTTCGCCTTTATAATAGTAAGTAGGATTCGTAAAATGTGAAATGAATTTCAACAATTTACAACATAATAAACAACGTCAATGCCAAATGCAATGATTCTGCCTTCTGAGATACAGGTAATTACCTAGTTCAGAAGGCAGAGCAATATTGTAATGTTATATTTGAAGTTGCTAATAAATTTTATTTTATTTTATTTTATTTTTATTAATTAAAAAATGCACCAGCAACAAAATAAATATAGCTATAAAAATGCCACTCAAATAAATAAATACAGCTGGGAAAATTATCCGAACGCACACGTGCAATAAAAAGTTTGCGGCGTAATGACGTCATAATTAAATGGCGTGGTCTGGCGCGACTTTCCCGCCTTTTATTTTAGTTCAACGCATGCAATTAAGTCCCACCGAGCGTGCTGGCTTTGATCTAGGCTTCAAGTGATAGGTCTGCTTTAAATTGCTAAAGAACTGAGTTTATTTTATAGTGACATTGCCTTTTATGGTTGAATTTAATTTTCAATCCTTTTTACACCTCTAATTATATGTATATAGACTCTATCTCTACTGAATGCCATTTAAAATATGGGTTACTTCTACTATGGTTCTTATTTAAAATGTGTTAGAATAACTTTGTGTCTAATTTCAAAAATCACTAAAAAATGGTTGCGAAAACTGAAGGGATAAAATAGAGGGTAAAAATTACACAAACAGGCATGGGCCGCACGCACGAGCAAAGCTATCGGAATTAGTTTATGCAGTTAACTGACACGAAAATAAAAATGATGATTTTCTTTATGGTCACTGATGCAGTCGTGCAGCACTAGATACCAACGCCACTAGATAAATCGCACCAAGTTTTAAAAGACCAAACTATTATCTTACTCGGATACTCGAATAGACCCAACTTGACGTCATTCCAGGCTGTCACGAAAGTTCACGTACATCTTTCATATCTATTACACCCGTAGGATGGTATAAATGTCATTATTTCAGAAATAATGAGGGCCAAATGTATCGTAGGCGTAATCACTCGACATGACGTAAATTCAAAGGCTGAAGTTAGCTCGAATTAAACTTTATGCGTCATTCTCGTCTTTAAGTTGAAGGTCGGTATCAATTGACATCAACTGTCAGATGATGCTAACAGTTGCTAATGGGCTACCTTTTGTGATTTGAACTTCTTTTATAATTTTCGAGATATCTTTGCTTGAGATGATTTGGTTTGACACTTTGGACGAAATATAAAATGAACGAATAGAGAATTAAAATAACTATAGACTTACCCAATGGTCTTTTCTCATCATCACTACATAGTATAAAACAAAGTCGCTTTCCCTGTCCCTATGTCCCTATGTCCCTTTGTACGCTTAAATCTTTGAAACTACGCAACGCATTTTGATGCGGTTTTTTTTAATAGATAGAGTGATTCAAGAGGAAGGTTTATATGTATAATAAGATCCATTAAGTAGTGGAGAAGTACTGTTATTTTTGAGGTTTCTAATGTGATGTCGTAAAAAATTACATTTATTCCGCTTACATTGCAAACGCAGGCTGAACCCTACGAGTTTTATCAAAATAATGTACTAAGTATTATACACATTGAAAAGGTCTACAGAAAAGTCCGCGATGGTATATGTCTATCTCTTATGGATAACCCACAATAACTTTTTTTTGTCATTTACTTTTTACGACAAATAATGGCTAATTTTCGAAGCGATTTTAACCAATACAGCATTAATCCTTAACCATTTAAATACCATGGATACATTGTTCATTTAATATAGATCTATATGGCCCTTTACACCGTATGATTTAAGTGAATATTTTCGAAGATATTACAGATTTAAAAATTGCGGGACGTAGCGTTTGCGGCCGCCCGGCTATGTATTTATACCCGTGCGATGCCGGAGCGGGCTGCTATATTTTTATACCTATACAACGTTCACAATTTTTCTGTAGTGTATTTAGTATCAGCATTGCACCCGTGCGAAGCCGGGGCGGGTCGCTAGTGTTTGATAAATCAAAATATTGCTGCGACATTTAATCTGCTATTTGAACGTTCTAGACTGTAGAGGGTGTCTGAATTTGATAATCAAATAAACTATTCTAGACTATTGAAATACGAAACCGAATACGAGGATCTTTGGGTAAATGTTATAATCGAAATTGACGGTGTTGTAAAAAATGTTCCTATCTGTACTATTTACCTCCCACCTCCAACCAATCACAAAGCTCTTCAAAGATTTATTTCAAATGCTAATAATGTTATAGAGGAAATGGGAAACGTAATAATTCTTGGTGATTTTAATTTGGGTAATATAAAATGGGTCAATATCTGTACTAATCGTGAAGTAATGGTTCCAGTTGAGTATCACGGTAATGTGGAATGTGCTCTTGTTGATTTTATAAACATTAATAATCTTGATCAAATTAATAATGTTCTTAATCACAATGGTAAAATGTTGGACTTAGCCCTGACAAATATCTCTTGTTGTAACGTATCCTCGGCGATTGATATATTGACTAAGCCAGATCCTCATCATCCTAGTCTTTTGTTGTGTGTCGAATCTAACGTACCTTCTACTTTGCGATGTAATAACTTTGTTAGCTATAACTTTTTTAAGGCTAATTATGATGATATTGTGCGAGAGCTGGAAAATATTGATTGGTACTCTAAATTCCTACATGTTAATGATATCAATAAGAAGGTGGAGCTGTTTTATGATGTTTTGCGAGGCGTAATTGATCATCATGTACCGAAAAGTTACATTAAAAAAAGCAAATATCCTCCCTGGTTTTCTCCCGCTTTAATTCGTATCATTAAAGAGAAGGATAAAATAAGGCGTAAGTATAAACAGTTCCGAAACCCCCGCGATCTGTTTGAGTTTAATGTATTGCGAGAAAGATGCAAAAAAATAAGTTCACGTTGTCATCAAAACTACAAACAAAAAATTGAAGAAGCCATCAAAAGAGATAGTAAAGCATTTTGGAAATATGTTAATAGTAAGCGAAATAATTGTCTATCATCAATACCGTCTGTTATGTGTCTCGACAATCTTACCGCAGAAAACGGTCCTGATATTGCGAACCTCTTTGCCTCTCATTTTTCATCCATATATTCTAATCCAATAATAAAAGCGCTTCCAATTTGTTCGAGTAAAATGACTTGCTATAATGATTCTTGTTCCAAATTCAATGTTACCAAAAAAGAGGTTCTTGCAAAGTTAAAACAACTCGATGTTAACAAAGGTGCTGGGCCGGATTTTATCCCACCCATTTTTCTTAAGCGTGTAGCCGTCACGATAGCTTCTCCTCTAGCTAATATTTTCAATGAGTCTCTCGAACAAGGTATATTCCCCGAGCGTTGGAAGTTTTCCAAGATTGTGCCAGTATATAAAAAGGGTGACCAAACCATTGTTAGTAATTATAGACCTATCACTATTTTATCAACCTTATCAAAGGTTTTTGAATCTCTTGTTTGTCCTATAGTTACTCGCTACTTGGATAAATTTATATCACCACATCAACATGGTTTTCGTAAAGGTCATTCTATCCAAACAAATCTTGTGAAATTCTTGTCTGACATAACGAATGTACTGGATAACGGAGGCCAAGTTGACGCGATCTACACGGACTTCAGCAGCGCTTTTGATAAGGTTGATCATGAAACACTGCTCATAAAATTAAAGAATTACGGTGTATCAGGTTCCATTTTGAAATGGTTCGCATCTTACCTTTATAATAGATCGCAGGAAGTGGTTGTGAAGGGTTTTAAGTCGAGTATGTTTACTGCAACATCTGGAGTCCCACAGGGGTCCCACTTGGGTCCACTGCTATTTCTTACTTATATTAATGATATTTCTGACTGCATCAAACATTGCCACTATGCTCTCTTTGCTGACGACTTAAAAATCTATAAATCGATCGAAAATTTATCAGACGTAAATGCTATTCAGGATGATTTAGACAACATAGCAATCTGGTGTAAAGCTAACTATATGGTCATCAACTCCAAAAAATGTTCTTACATAAGATTTACGCGAAAAAAATCACTACTGCATTCTAAATATAATATAGAAAATGTTGCACTAACTGAAAATACTCAAATTGTGGATCTTGGCGTCACTTTAGATAGCGGACTTAGGTTAACATCTCACCTAGACAATATTATCAAAAATGCAGCACGGATGTTGGGCTTTATTAAAAGACATGACTCACATTTTAGGACATCAACTAAAATAGTTCTATATAATTCTCTGGTTCGCAGTCACCTCGAGTTTGCTTGTGTGGTATGGAATCCCTACTATGCCGTACATTCGCAGCGTATTGAAACTATTCAGCGTTCCTTTACGAGACACTTGGCTTTTACCTCTCGAGGTATATCACATCGCTGCCCATATGGTGAACGCTTAGATTTTTTTAAAATGATTTCGTTACGTGACCGTCGCAAATTACACGATTTACTATTTCTCCATAAATGTGTAAACGGTGCTGTTGTCTGCGAGGACATTATTTCTAACATCGCTTTTCAGATACCGTATCGCCTTCCCAGAAAACCGGTAAAACACCTTTTTTGTGTTCCAGTTTGCAAAACTAACCTAGGCAAACATGCTCCATTATCGAGACTGTGTGCTACTTATAACCAACAAATAATGCTCTTACCAGATCTTGATATATTTTTCGGATCCCTCGCACAGTATAAGCATCAAATTATTCACAGTTTTTCCAGTAGTATATAAAAATTTAGTATATTGATTATGTTTTTCTTTCTATTTTGTTTAATTGTATAAGTGTTATTAATGTGAATGTTGTGTACACCTATAATTGATAAATACATAAGATACAATTATGTAATTAGATAATGTCATCCTATATATATAATGTAATGTGTATTTATTGTTGTGTGTTCCATAAATAAATAAATAAATAAATAAATAAATAAAAGCTGAAATAAATTGTTCTGTCGTTCCACATAGATTTCAGTTTCAATTTTCATAAACGAATATGAGTTCGAAAACGCACGTTAAACACAAAGTAATAAAGTTTAATATTAAATATTTCTAATATCGATACGCAATTCTCCTTGAAGTATCCCATTCGAACGTGAGGTAAACCGCAGCCTCTGGCTAGACAATAGATAGTCTTGTTTCAAATACAATGCTAGACAAATAGAGGCGGATCCTTGTTACATATTGTTGATATATTCTCAATCCATTTTAGTAATATAAATATGAAAATCTGAGCTTACTGAAGAGGATATTTATTTCATACACCAGTTGTCCGCTCAGGTACATAGTATAAAACAAAGTTGTTGTGTTCATCTCAATGTATGCTTAAATCTTTAAAACCACGCAACGGATTTTGATGCGGTTTGTTCTAATATATAGCGTGATTCTCAGGGGAGGTTTTAGTATGTAATTTATTAGGTTATAGACAAAGCGGGCGAAGCCGTGGGTGGAAAGCTATAGTATACAATATTATATGCATACACTATAGCCTACACTGCAGCATATAGCACTCAGGTATAATCGAAGATACGGTGAAAGAACTTTTGTAAAGCGGTCTATTAATTTCTGTGATTAGCACGTTCGAATAAACAAACTCATCATCATCATCATCAGCCCATATACGTTCCCACTGCTGGGGTATACATACATATATGGGGGGCGGATGGTATACATGTTGTCGAACTTTTGATTCTTCGACATGTCGGTTTCCTCACGATGTTTTCCTTCACCGTTCGAGCAGCGGTGATGTTACAATATGCGCAGATAAATTGAAAAATCAATATTAGATTTGCAAATGACCAATATGTCGCATTTAATGATTGTAACGATAAAACACAGCATCAACCAAAATTCCATGAAACACTAATAAACTCGTATATCAGAATTCTCTTGCAACGAGGAACTTTTATATGATATTCCTGGAATTGGGTTTAATTATATTTGTCTTAATAAGTACGGAAGCGGACACGTGTATGAGTATTAATTTTATATTAAATTTGTAGTTTATTTCGTTATTATTAAAATCGAATACTCGTTTGATGAAAAAACTCGTATGTGCTTTGTTTGTTCTTTTCGCTCATAAACATAATAATATTGTGGCAAAAAGTCAAATCTATTGAGCCGATTTTAATACTATACCTATATTAATTGCTTATATTGTTATAATATATGAGGTAGGTATATACCTACAGTACCTGGCTATAAATAGATAGACAATATTGATAAATCGAACAGTGAAACCACAGACTAATAATAATATACTACGTATACAAGTGAAACTTATCTAGAGACCAGAGATAAAACAAAGTCGCTGTCGTTGTCTGTCCATACTCCATCCGTTCCTATGTCCTATGTATGCTTAAAAACTTTAAAACTACGCAACGGACTTTGGTGCGGTTATTTGTAATAATTGTAATACATAGAGTGGTTCTGTATCATATAATTTGTATAATTTAAGATAACGCGGGCGAACCCGCGGCTAGAAAGCTAGTATTACATAAACGAAGTCTAGCATTTACTGGAAACTCATAAAGGATGGTTTGTACGTGACAGAGTTAACTCAACCCTTCGGCCAAGGACGAACCCTTTGCAGTTTGGTCACATTCCCGACGAGGCCGGAATAAAAGAAACGACAATATCAACGGATATATATTTTGTAACATTTATATCTTTATGATTGCAGAAAAAAACGTTATATATTTTGAAAGAGAAAGTAGCTGCAGAAAATTGTACGGAGTTTATCTACAACTAGCTGTGCTGCGCGGTTTCACCCGCATTGCTCCGCTCCTGTTGGTCTTAGCGTGATGATATAATAGCCTTCCTCGATAAATGGGCTACCCGAAAGAATTTTTCAAACCGGACCAGTAGTTCCTAAGATTGGCGCGTTCAAACAAACAAACTCTTAAGCTTTATAATATTAGTAAGCTTTAAGTATATATTAAGTATATTAAGACAAGCCTGAAAAAAGTCGTTTATAAAAACACCAAAGAGTATTTTAAATTTTCAACAGTTGACACGTAATAGTCTAAAATTAGGTACTATTGAAAAATACAAAATGTAGATAATTAGCTGTAACAATACAGTTGTAAAGTTTTATCCACACACTCATTATGTCCTAGATTAGCGTTGCATCATTAAAACACGTTAGTTTTATGTTTTATGCGTGAACTGTCACTTTGACAGTTACAATTGTGCAAGATAGATAAAGGTTTTATAACATTGATTAAATATAATATACTAGCTTTCCGCCCGCGGCTTCGCCCGCGTTTTCAAAGAAAAACCCGCATCCCTTGGGATTTCGAGGGTAAAAACCTATCTTATTTGTTAATCCAAGTTACCCTCTATATGTGTGCTAAATTTCCTACCCTAACAAACTTACGCATTTATAATATTAGCAGGATGGGATATTAATGTATTTTCTGTTTATTTCTATTCCATATTAATACATTGTTCACGACATCACATGTAGGTAATAATATCCTGTATGTAAATTGTAATATTTCTCGGAACTAAAGCTGCATTACAAACTAGCTCTTGCTTTTATTTTATTGAAGATTCTCGAATGCCATCTAATTTGCATTGGAATAACAGTTTCTCTTTGGAATAACTGTATTTGTTTGTCCTTTATAATGTTATAGTTAATATCTTAAATAGATTCGGAGCGGAGGTTTGTTTTTGTACTAGCTTAAGCTCATGGTTTCGCTTGTTGGTTAACTAGATTACTGTCAAGATGAATCTTGATCTATATTATTCAAGGTTACCTATAATTTGTAACATATCGATTCAACATGGATGAAAATTAAATTTAAGGTCCTTCGAAGATAGATAAAAGACATCAATTCAATGTTATTAAGATTAGATTAATGCATCTCACGAATTTTCGAAGAATGCCATAAAATAAAGATAATTTAAGTTCGGAGATAAAAACTCTTTAAGATAACTCCGATTTTACGTCCAATGGCCAAAGTTATGTACATCCCGTCAGAATAGCTTGAACTTTAAGAAGTTTTTACTTGGTTTATTGGTCTTTAGATGTTTTATTAAATACTAGCTTTCCGCTCGCGGCTTCGTCCGCATTTTGAAAGAAAAACCTGCACAGTTCCCGTTCCCGTGGGATTTCCGGGATAAAACCTATCCTATGTGTTAATCCAAGTTACCCTCTATATGTGTGCTAAATTTCATTGTAATCGGTTCAGTATTTGCGTGAAAGAGTAACAAACACACACACACATCCTCACAAACTTTCGCATTTATAATTGCCTGTGGGAGATAAAATAGTTTGGATTTTGTTCAGTATTTAATGAAAGGATTATCATAATGTTTATTTATTCAACACTTTATTGTGCAAGAATATAAGTACATAAAGGTTACTAAAGCATATAAAATAAAAGCACAAAGGGCGGCCTTATCACTATGCAGTGATCTCTGCCAGGCAACCACGGGGAGAAAGGTAAAAAAGCGAAATATATTGAGCAAGAGTTGAGCAATGTTATTATGATCAGTATAAGCAGATATGTATAATTATGTAGCAAGTACTTAGCAATGTATATTGGACACAAGACAGGATCCTGAAAATATTCGGTTAAATTAGTATCATAACATTGTCTTTGTAATCTTTTAATCAAATAGATAACCATTAATAAGCAACCCTTTTCAGTATTTCACTCCTATTCTTTTCGCTTTTAAAATATACGAAAACTATTCCATGGTTTTAGGTTTAAAAAAAAATTGAAATATCAATCGTAAAATGTATAACCATCATACCGATTGCATTCAATCGACAATATCCTGTGTGCAATAGATTTTTCTACATTCCGATAGAAAAAGAAATAAAACACTTGAGTCCATCAACATGAAACATAAACTGTTTTCGAGAAATCCTCGTTTCCCAGAAAGACGCTTATTTTCTTTATTTGCGAGTCTGGAAAGTTGCGACTTTTTTTTGTATTTTCCTTCCTTTGACTATGAAGTCTCAGAACGCGTGGGACACCTACGCAATGTTGTCGTTTTAATGTTGTGCTTTGTACTTGTAAATAATCGTAGTCCTTTGAGCGTTTCCGCCTCGGTTTCGCTTCGCTTCGCTACTTGTAAACAAATTACAACTAATATGAATAAATTAAATGAAACAATATACTTTTTATGTAAAAAGTCTAAAAACTAGCTGTGTCACGCGGTTTTACCCGCGTGGCGCCGCTCCTGTTGGTCTTAGCGTGATGATAATAATATATTATAGATTATAGCCTTCCTCGATAATGGGCTATCCAACACCGAAAGAATTAATCAACCCGAGATTAGCGCGTTCAAACAAACTCTGCAGCTTTATTATATTAGTATATACTATATAGATAGAGATTTTTATTGAAATGCAATCTAGATACTAATATTATAAAGCTGAAGAGTTTGTTTGTTTGTTTGTTTGAACGCACTAATCTCGGGAACTACTGGTCCGATTTGAAAAATTCTTTCGGTGTTAGATAGCCCATTTATCGAGGATGGTTATAGGCTATATTTCATCACGCTACGGGCAACAGGAGTGGAGCCACGGGGGTGAAACCGCGCGGAGCTGCTAGTTATGTATAAGACAACGATCCCTTTGACTTTCGGGTCGGTTTGAAAAAGGGCGTTTGTGTCCAAACTTGATTAAATAAGGATCAATTCGCTTATTACATAAAATTGATTAAAGTCGTCTCAAACGAATTTTGTTTAATAAGGTTTTCGTACGCTTTACCTATTATTAAAACATACATTGATAAGTCATGAAATAATTAGCAAAACCAAGCTTCAAATCATTACTATTGTCATGTACCTATTTTAAAACAAAAGTAAAAACATCACTAAATTATACAAAAATGCAGAGAAAAATACGTTCATTACGAGCTAGTGTGGACATACATGTTGCAGCTAAAGTCGTATTTCAGATTTATGTTAAGATTTACCTTCGTTCAACAAGGTCGGCGGTAAAAAGTTATGTTCGTACGTAATACATGTAAATAAATAAAAATATTTATAACTACGGATGGTTATAAATTATAATGAAACGTGGGGTTCAACACTTTGTTCAACTCATCGTAATGACAAATATCCGCAAAAATTTCTTTCATAAAGCTTATAATTTTCCGTAAAGGAAACAATTAATGCAAAAGTTTTATTTTTATTTTATCACAGAAGTTCGGTAAGTTCGTAGTTCGTACCTATTCTGAAAAGATTCATAAACAATTTATTTCTTAATTCTGACAATGAGAAAAGACTTTTTGCCAGTGTAAGTTAAACGTTATATAAATACATTTCTATACTAATCATATTACAATGCTGATGAGTTTGTTTGTATGTTCACTTGAACCGCTTGAACGCGCTTATCTCAGGAACTACGGGTCCGATTTGAAAAACTATTTCAGTAGATGGTTCATTTTTCGTGGAAGACTACACGCTAACGCTTATAATTATCTTGAAACTAGCAAAAACCGTTGAAAACAAGTAGTATAGTTACAAAAGAAAAGACAAATTGTTACACTTGTTTCATTATATCCGTCTATTTCAAGAAGCTTATATCTAATACACTGGAGATTTCAGTATGAACATTAACTTGTCACAAGAAAATATGGCCTTGAATGACGCCTGTATGTTTTTTTATCCCTTTCACACCCACTTGCCAAGTTAGGTGTGAAAGGG
>CAJQZN010019226.1:0-12538 GCA_907164685.1 Colias eurytheme | reverse complement strand
GGAATGTGTTTATTTTACCAATTATAGACCTAATTAAGAGCAATCTATCAGTATCGGTCACAAGTTGCACTTTTGAGTTTTTTTGGAGAAAAAAAATAAAAAGTTCAAGTATCGTAACTACCCTAATAAAATTAAATTCCCCGTAAACGCCTCCGTGGTGGAATCTGGTATTTTTATCAATGATAGACCCAATTATGAGCAATCTATCTGTACCGGTCACAAGTTGCACTTTTGAGTTTTTTGGAAGAAAAAAATAAAAAGATCAAGTTCAGTAACTCAAACTACCATAATATAATATTTTGACAATCGATTCCTCCTAAAGGCTTCCATGGAGGAATGTGTTTATTTTACCAATTATAGACCTAATTAAGAGCAATCTATCAGTACCGGTCACAAGTTGCACATTTGAGTTTTTTGGAAGAAAGAAATATTTTTTGATCGATTGATGTGGAAATTGTTTGAGCCAAAATCATGTTTTACTGCGTATAACTCAGAAACTGTAGGATATAGGAAAAAATGATTGAGGTACAACTTGTAGATAATTCTATGGCCTTTCAACTTTTCCTTGAAAGTTTTTCTCTAACATGTACCGTTTTTGAGATTTAAGCGAAAAATGAAAAAATGGACTCATTTCCCCCCTCCCCCCACTCCGGGGCTCCTCCTAGTGGCCCGGGGTTTTAGTATGTTTATTACCTAGGGACTCTTGACATGTTTCCGAAGAAACATCTTACGTTACTAACTCACGCACTCTAGAACTTTTTATTCAATGGACTATTATATTTATCGGTCTTACTAATAAAATGTTACCCATCGCTATGCAATGGATTACTTATTGCAATGACCTGTCTTGTTTTTATGATTGACGTTTCATGTGAGCAAGAGCAGGACACAGCTATGGTAGAAAATGGTTGAAATTTATCCATTGTTTAACTTTTTATTAGTAAGGCCGTATCTTTAACTTAAGTATTTGTCTATTTTTTATTGTATTTTTAAAGGAAAAACAAATCCTTTTCGCGCGATAATATGAGTCGAGCGTCCATTGATGAAGCATTCCTGACATAATCTGTAAAGGCAAGGGCTTTTGTCCATTCAGCCAAGTTTTATGTCAACTTGCAATAAATATAGAATGAAGTACTTTATATATTTGATAGATATACATAATAAGTTAATTTATTCATAATATCGAGTGTAATATTATTGCTTTAGGAGATATTATATACATATAATTTTGAACATAATAATTATTTTTCTTGAAGCAAAATATCACAATAACCGATCTTTCCTCAATATAATCTGTGTGTATTTATAAAAAAGCACACGTGCTTTCTTTGTTTATTTGTCTTCAAAATACGTGAAACAATTAATATATCTGTTACAACATTATAACCAAAATGATAGCACGTCAAGCGTGAAAGATTATATCCTTAGCGTTGACATTAAAAAATTCGAATTTCGAATTCGAATCGTTTGGCGCGTAAACAAAAACGCGGGAAAAATAAATTCCCGCCACAGATTAATTAAAACGACAGAACAATACTTTATTGTCTTGGAGGCGAATAATCAACTAATTATTTGTGATTTATTTTGGGAAACTACTTTTGGTATCGTTTGGATCTACAAATATGGTAAGCTCTGGGTCATTGTACGATGTTTTCAAAAGATTCACGTAGGCTTTATTTATGTTGTTGTCACTGATCACGTAATGTTACCAAAAACAGTTAAATGAGATAATTTAAATAGAAAAATATTTTTAAGCTATTGCATAGCTTTTATCTCAGACTTTGAGCGCGGCGGCCGAATGTAAAAATTCCGTAACGAAAAAACCTAACACCCCCCACTCCAACCGGCACAGCGATGCGATGCTATGCAGTATGCAATAGCCGTGGCAGTCCTCGAGTACACCACTACATGTATTTTTTTAGATAGGTTATAGAAAAACTAATACATTTTTCAAAAATGTATTAGTTTTACATACGTAGTATATTATTATTAGTCTGTGGTTTTACTATAATGATTTTGTAGATATTTCAGTAGGTACCTACTATATGAATGCTTACAGAGTTTGAATTAACGAGCTGCAACCCATACATAATGTTCAAAAACTATGTAAAAAAACAATATACCACCAAAACCCAAATACATTTCATAGAAAATTATAAAAAACGTGAATCACACTGAACTTGACACACATAATTAAATGACGAGTTCTTATCAAAATTTCAGGAAACATTCCGCGGTATTCCCAGGGTGTTTTATCCCGCTTTAATTCTGATAATTTTATTATCATCAAATATTGTCATTCTTTTGTCGTTTGCTAAAAATGTTGAATAAGGGGTCAATGACCTTGTCGAAAATGTAAGTTAAATAGCTTTTATTTGCCATTTATGAAGGAAAGATACAATTATTTACAACACAATATAATAATATTAATAAAATTTAATTTACTAACACAGCTTACTTATTTTATATTCAAACAAAAACAGAAAGCGATTAGTATTTTTGAAACTACCACTGATTCAAAAATCACTTTCTCTAGCTATTTAAAACTGTACAACGAAAGGAAAAAGAACAATAAACTCGAACAAAACATAATCAATTTCGGTGAAGAGGTTTTCCTCAAACAAACGCACAAACTGTGGGCAAGGTCGGCTATTTATGAATGGGCTGAATCATTTCAATGAGTTTTAACGATTTCGCAGAGACAATGTGCCTGTTGCATACTCTTTTATTTAAAATGTTAATTTTTCGTGAAACACTGTCAACACTGAAGTAATATGCGGGTTTAGGATACTCCAATTCTAAAAAATATACGTTTGAAATAACTTTCTAGATATGCATTGTGGGTGCATTCGCCATCATTGCAACTGTAATTCATCGGTAAAATTTTCAATATGTATTAATTTGAACAGTTTATTATAAACTACCTTTCCGCCCGCGGCTGCGCCCACTTTGTCTAAAACCTAGTAAAACTTTCTCTTCCGCATTAAATTCAATTCAGGATAAAATGGAGAGTTTTAACTATTAACATTACGAGAGTATAACATAGCCTTAACATCATCCTGATTTACATTTGTTTTACTAAGTGTGTCATTTAAATTACTTCATATGAAGTTTATAGCATTTCATTGCATACATCAAAGTGAAATTTCTTTTATCTTCCAAAGAATTACACGCAATACTCCTGTCTAATTAACAATTTGGTACGTAAAAAATAACCTAATAAATATGATAAACTTATTTTTAAATTTCGTTGTATTTTTAAAGACTTCGTGGTGATGTTTTTCGTGTCTGAAAATATATTTTTAGGTTATTGTAAAGTAAATTACCTACCTGGTTGATGTGTTATTAATTATTATACCAATGTAAAATTGTAAAAACCGTTAGATTATAATTCTTACTCGCGAGATTGCAAAATATCGAAAAATTGTGATCCGTAAGTCCGTAACATACCTACTACATATAATTTAACACATTATATTTCAGAAGATTACAATCTATCGAAACAAAATCGCCTGTATCAATACCCCAGATTCTAGTTACAATATAGTTTTATCGGTCACTATAACTAATATGAAGCTCATCTGCCAAACATCCCACCTGTTATACCGCTCGTCTTTGATCTGTGTCAACGACAACAGACTATATATTTTATGTCTAGATTTTCATTAATGTCTATGCTAAATGTCTGTCGTAACTCGTTAGACTGGGATGTATTACGAAATGTCGAATGTGAATAGCCTATTCTATTATTAAATGATGTGTTTGAGCTCATTATTAATATCAACAGTTAATCTTTATCACTATGGTTTCTTGCCGGTTCTTCTTAATAGATACTGCTTTCTGAATCGGTGGTAAATGTATTACGATTCAAAAGTGCTTCTAGAAGTCGCATTGAAGTTCTGTAGGCGCGTTGAGAGTTAAATTTCAAGGTCGCATCATGTCAATACCGTCACGTTATTATGTAAGACGACGATTTTGGTATCTTTGAATCTTACCAACGAAGTTTCACTTCTGACAAGAGTGCCGAAAGAAGTTTCACTTTTGACACGTGTGCTCGGCACACGCTCTTTTTTTTATTATATTATGTCCTTACTCACACAAAAGGCAACTATATAAAAAATCGCATACGAATCAGACACAGATAAAAAATCCCCAACTCCAACAAAAATAGAAACTTTCAAACCATATAACCACATCTACAAATGTAATGGACGTTTAGAATGAATGATAACATCATAAATACTTCGTGCCTCAATGATGGAGTGTGTAATATTTTATTATTTTGTAAACGTGAACTAAATATAAATAGACCATAGCACAGAATACATAATAATAGCTAACGCTGACCATAGTGTAAAGATGTAGACAGCCACTATACAGCAGATGTTCACTTTCTTTTTTCTAACTTGCCATTTGAATATTTCAAAGGGAGATTTTCTTTTAACTTTTACGGAAAAAGCACACATTATATTTTGAAATGATAACCTATACAAATAAGAGAATATCTTATGAGTTTATATGCTAATACTAGCTTCAGTCCGCGGCTTCGCCCGCGTGGTGTTTTTTCGCATTATAAGGTAGCCTATGTTCTGTCTCAGGGTTTAAAGATTGTCTGTGCCAAATTTCATCAAAATCGGTTGAGAGGTTTAAGCGGGAAAGCGTAACAGACAGACAGACAGAGTTACTTTCGCATTTATAATATTAGTAGGGACGTAGGTACATACATTATGAAATTTCAGATTTTAATACTAAATTTCTAAGTTTTCATTTCTATCGGAAATCCCTATTTACTATGTACTTACATTTTTTATACCATATAATTGTTGATCACATCATACAAAACTTTTGCCTTGGGCAACGTTAAAATACCTATGTAAAATTTGCAAATTACAGTACTTACTACTTAGGTATCTACTACGGACTACCTCTTCTTTGTTGTACTTAAATAAATAAATATTTAATACTTACAATAAACTTTAATACTTACAAAATGACGTTTGTGGCGGTTGAAGTGACAGTCGTTCTAATATTTCTTTAATCTTGTAAAAATATATAGAAGTCTTTTTTAACCATAATAAACGTGACAAAACAACCTTAAGTATACGTTCTATAGTCAAAAGTGTTCGTTTCGTGTTTGTGCAGTGATAAAAGCAAAAATTTGAAATCTAAGTGATCAGCTGTTAAGCAGCTGAGTTTGACGTTTACGTTAATTATTATTTCATTTGAAGCTGTTCAGCACAACTTTCGGTTACTGGTACGAATAATCTGGGAATCAATAAACATATTTCCTTCTACATACTTCTACATATTTCAAATATTATGGCGAAAAAATGTACTGCTTGTGGCAAATTCTGCGCGACAATAGATGGCGCTAAATGTAATAAGTGCAGTGCAATTTATCACAAACAATGCGCGAATATTAGTCCCGGTTCTCGCAATATATCCAAATGGATGTGTAAGGAATGCATAAATAAACATGACCTACCTGTTAACACCGACCTATCTTTCCCCGTTGGCGACGAGGCGAAAAACAAACAAAATTCACCCGAACAACTTCAGTCACCATCTCTTGTAGATGAGATCAAACTCCTGCGATCCGAATTATCTGGTCTACGGCTGGATATGACGAATTTCACGGCTGCTATCCATGAATTTAATAAAAGGTTGGGGGATGTAGAAGCCAGGCTGTCGAGGTTGGAAAGTCAAGATATGCAGGTTTCCAGTGAGCAAACTTCAGTTGCTAGTAGCGATGCCATTGCGAAACTGGAGGCCCGCTTGAACCAGTCCGAGCAGGAACATCTACTCAATGATGTAGAAGTGACAGGTGTAGTTGAGTCCAACAATGAAAACCCCACACACGTCGTAATTACACTTGCACAAAAAATCGGGGTTAATTTGAGTGAATGCGACATAGTATCTGCTCAACGTGTCGGTCTGCGTCGTAAACAAAACAATATCCAAGTTTCTAATATCGCTATTAAACCACGCGCGATTATCGTCCGCTTATCTAGACGGCATCTGCGAGACGAGCTTCTACGCGCGGCGCGCGTGCGACGCGGCGCGGACACGGCCGGCACTGGGATAGGCACAACAACAAACCGGTTTTATATAAATGAACATCTTACTCGTACGAATCGCAACCTATTCTATTTAGCGCGACAAAAGGGACATGATTGGCGTTTTATATGGACACGAGCTGGTCGAATATACGCTAGAAAAGAACCGAACTCAAAGGTTTTTTATATACAATCAGTTGAGGATATAGATAGTGTTTTTGGCAGAGATTAATTTGTTAATAATCATAAATTTTCCAAAACTGGCCTATAATCGAAAGTATAAACTTATTTTTATATACATTACAAATTTTTTTATTATTCATTTTAACTTAAGAAGCTATATTAGAATATTTTTGTGCTATCTACTGTTGTATGTTTTATATAGAATTCTACTTGTTTTAAGCTTTAAAATGGCGTTCTTTATTATTTTTTTAAGAGTATATTATAATAGTCATAATAATGAGCACATTTCTGTACGTTATGTGCAAATTGTATGTGTGTTTGTCTTATTTTTTCTCACTTGTTTGTATCATGACGTGTTGGGCGGTAGGCGTTTCAGGATATTATACTTTCACAGATATGTTGGGGGGGCAAGTATCTCGCCTCGCGGCGGTGTTGTGAACAACTCCGGCTGAGTGGCCAGACGGCCGGAGTCTAGGGCGACTGAGTGAGGAACCTACGGACTATCCGAGCGTTGTCCAGCAGGACTGCCCGCTGTATCCCCACTGTCATGGGCTTTACCGGTAAATCCAACCTCCTTAAATATTGTTTTAAGGAGGTAGGAACCAGCCCATTGGTGGACACAACTATGGGGATTATCTCGGCAGAGACACCACCCCACATCTCGACAACCTCATGCGCCAGATCCAGATATTTGAGCCGTTTATCTGAATCGGCCTTAACAAGATTGTCGTCATGTGGGATAGTGATGTCTACCAAGAAAATCCTGGAAGTTGCTAGGTCCATCACCACAATATCAGGTCTATTCGCTAGAATAGTCCTGTCTGTGATGATGGGCCGATCCCAGTACAATTTGGCACGGTTATTTTCCAGGACCGGCTCCGGCGCGTACTTATAATAAGGCACTTTTCCGTCAAGAAGGCCATACTTCAGAGCGAGCTCTTGGTGGATAATCCTAGCTGCTAGGTTGTGCCTGTGCAAGTACTCAGTGTTGGCAAGCATGGAGCAACCGGAAGTAACATGTCGGAGAGTTTCTCCAGGACGGTGACACATACGACATAAGTCCTGGGTCCCGTCCTTTATGATGTACTTCCGATAATTGTTCGTCTTAACCACCTGATCCTGTATCGCACAGACAAAACCCTCGGTTTCCCCAAAGAGGTCACCGAAACGCAGCCAGTGCACGGAGGACAAGAAATCTACATGAGGTTCATGCAGAATCTTGTGAAACCTACCGTGTAGCTCTTTCTCTTTCCATATGGCCTCCCTGTCGGAAATGCTGAGCACCGCCGGCTTTTGCCAGTCCTGTTTGGCCAGGGATAGGGGAGTGAGTCCTTTGTCACATTCTATGACTTCAGCATGGATTGCATGACCAACCTTTGCGAGGAAATAGTCTCTGAGTTTGCATATCTCACGATTGTGCAGCGATTGGGCACTTAACATGCCACGACCACCGCACTTTCTAGGGATATACAGCCTCATCACTGACGATTTCGGGTGATGCAACCGATGCAGAGTCATAGTTGTGCGGACTTTCCGATCCAGAGCGTTCAGTTCGGTCTGAGTCCACTTGAGTACGCCAAATGTGTACAGGAGAACGGGCATGACCCAGGTATTGAACGCTCGTATTTTGTTCACGCCCGACAAATAGCTGTTGAAAACTTTTGTCATGCGTTCACAAAATACCTCGGCAACATCCTGTTTCACGCTCGCCCCCTCCACACATATGTTCTCACAGATATTATTATTATTACTTACTATTATTATTCATAAATAATTTATATTACTGTTATTTATTTATATATACATTTATTTTATTAATATTGTTCATATTTTATAGTACCTCTAACAAATTCTCAAAATTATTATTCTTTTTAAAGGATTTATATTTTTATCATTATATTAAATCATTACTATACATTATTTATTGTGCATTATTTTATTATTTTATCAATAAAAACAAACTTCGCTCTTAAAAACAAACTTAAAATTGGTTTACTAAATCCTGGATCCCTTGGTACTCGGCACGACGAGTTTCTGGTGGCAATGGATCGTCACGCTGTAGACCTACTGGCAATAAACGAGACATGGCTCCGGGAGGGAGAAAGCGGCCGTGCGCCTCGTGTGCCTGGGTATAGTCTTCGGCATGTACCACGACCGTCGAGTATGGGTGCCCGTGGTGGGGGCGTAGGATATTACATTAGGAATGGTATCAATGTACGTAAATTGTCTCATCCTAATAATTATATGGTTGAACAGATGTGGGTCAAGCTAGTGGTTCGTGGAAAAACTATCGTTATAGGCACGGCATATCGACCACCCTGGATGGTGTTGGACTTATTTTTATCTGCCTTGCTGGAATCCGTAGGTTCATTCATATGGTGTGATAATATTATACTTGTCGGGGATTTCAATGTTAATTTTCTAGACATAGGCCACATTAATTACAAAAAATTAAATGATTTCCTAACTGCCACCAACTTAAAGCAAATAATCTCCAAGCCAACTCATTTTACTAAAACGAGTGAGACCTTACTTGATTTGGTATGTACCAATGCCGCCGTTTTAGATACTGACATAGACCATATCAAAGATTTAAGTGGCCATGCACTTGTTTCATGCACTTTTAACCTCAAGATCGACAAGCCAAAACCAAAGTGGATTTCATCAAGGCCAATTAAAGATATTAATTTAGTAGATTTCAATAAAACCCTGACATCCATTGACTGGGAATCCATTTGTAGTTTAAATAGTGTAAATGACAAAGTGACCGCTCTAACTGCATCTATTTTATATGTTTATGACCTACATGCACCTAAAAAGACTTTTTGTATAAAATATAAATATCCTCCTTGGTTGACGTACAATATAAAATTGATGATGAGACGCCGTGACGAGGCTCAAGCTACTTTTCGACAATCTAAGCAGCCTTGTCATAAAGCTTTTTACACCGACTTAAAAAAATATGTAAGCTCCGCTATTTTTCGTGAAAAAGCAGCATATTATGACACTTTTATTAATGCAAATATTAAAAATCCACAAGTATTATGGAAACACATAAAGGCTCAGGTCAATGTTAAGCAAAAGTCAGACTTTATCCTCCCACCGCATCTCAGCGACCCAAACAAATTAAATGTCCATTTTCTTGACATACCTGGACACAATCATGTACTTCCACAAACACTTGCGCACTATCAACTCCGCCGACATTGTAATGCTACGTTTGATCTAAAACCGGTATCTCAAGATTCTATAGTAAAGGTTTTACAAGAACTAAAATCACAAGCTATTGGCGTCGATGACATTTCACTAGATATGTTCCATCTAACATCTAAAATGACCTTAACGGTGCTAACGGATATCGTTAACAGTTCCATATCATCTAATATCTTTCCGGAATTATGGCAGCATGCAATTGTTAAACCTTTACCCAAAAAAGAGAACCCGTTAGTTTATAAAGATCTCCGTCCGATTAGTATTTTGCCCTGTTTGTCCAAGGTGCTTGAGAAAGTTGTTTATAAACAATTGATGACATATCTTGAAGATAATAACATACTGCCGGATTTGCAATCGGGTTTTCGTAAGCACCGAAGTACTGCTACGGCACTAACTGACGTGCTGGACAATATCTTGAATGCGCATGACGGCGGCAGGGGTACGTTGTTGGTATTGTTAGATTATTCACGTGCTTTCGATACTATCAACGTTCCATTGCTCTTGTCTAAGCTTTCTTTTTATGGTTTCAGTTCGCAAACGGTAGCTTGGTTCAACAGCTATCTTAGTGGTAAACGGTGCCAAACAGTAGCGGTGAATAAAGAGGATGGGTCTGTTTCTTTTTCAGAATGTACAGCTGTTACGAGGGGTGTACCGCAGGGGTCAATACTTGGGCCCTTATTATTTATCCTTTACAGTGCTGATATTTTTAGCTGTATACATCACTGTCAGTATCATGCCTATGCTGACGATATACAATTGTACATCTCTTTCGATCCTTCACAGACATTAGCGTCCACCGCAAAACTGAACAGCGATCTAGATCGGATATCAGCCTGGTCTCGTGAGAATTCGCTGGTGCTTAATAAGGAAAAAACGAAATACATGATTTTAGGTACTCCTAATATGGTCCGTAGGATTGAGTGCGAGAATCCGATCGTCACCGTCGAAAATAGTTCAATAGAACGCGTCAACGAGGCTCGAAACTTAGGAGTAGTTTTTGATGAAAATCTTCGGTTCGAAAAGCACGTAAATACAACCATTGCAAATTGTTTTTATCGCCTCAAGCTGCTGTATCGTATTCGGGAACACCTGAACGTCGAAGTACGAATCCGACTATGTGAGAGCTTGGTACTCTCTAAGTTTAACTATGCCGACGTCATGTACGGGCCAAGGTTACTGCGTCGTAGTAAGAACGCGATACAGCGCGTTCAGAACGCTTGTGCGCGTTTTTGTTGGGACGTTCCCCCACGGTCCCATATTACTCCGTACCTGATGGAGGCTGGATGCTTAAAAATGGAAAGTCGTAGGCGGTTACACCTCGCGTCTCTACTTTTTGGAGTGGTAATGACAAAGAGCTTGCTTACCGAGCTGGTATCGCAAGATCCATAAGATCTTATGAAGGCAGGCTTAAACACTTTAGCATGACATCTCTCGAATCGCGTCGCACTATAGCTGATCTTTCGTTCTTATACAAATTGTTGAATAACGGTCTCGACTGTCCAGCATTACTTAGTAGGCTCTGTATCAATGTACCGTCTAGACTCCCCCGTCAACCCCGTTCCCTCCTGAGTGCGCCTTCATATAGGACAAATCTTGGCAAAAATTCACCCATAGTGAGACTCTCCCACGAGTATAATAAGCTCACGAGTATCTCGGGAGACATAGACATCTTCGGTCAATCATTAACGAAATTTAAATCGTTAATCCTCAAAATCTGTTACTGAATGACTGTAAAAATGTTATTGAATTCCGACAATTATTTTTGACAATATTGTTTTCACATTGCTGCATTTTTTTTTTCTGTGTATAATTATTTAGATTAAATATTAAATTCAATCCAATTCTGAAGTAATGCTGTATGTACCTATAATTAGTAGCCAATTTAGATTAAGACTTTATGTACGATTATTTATATAATGTTACAAATTGAGTTACTGTTGGTGCATCATAAATAAATAAATAAATAAATAAATAAATAAATAAATAAAGGCGCCAAAATACCTCTATGACAAGTTAGCATGGATGGGAGAGGGCAGCGTTTATGCTACCCGTTCCTCATTTTGCAAATTGGCTATACCAAGGAGTGTCACAGCTGCTTTCAGGGGAAGTTTTAAATACTCCGCAACTAAGTGTTGGAACAATCTTCCACCACCAATATTAAACTCCATCTCATTAAACTCTTTCAAACAAAAATACAAAAAATATTTATTACATGAGTTTAAATTCCAACCTTAGTTGTGTGATGGGTTTAACTTTTACTATGTTTACAAATATTTTATATTATGTAGGTATATGATCTATCTGTCTATATTATGTATTTATTATATTATTATGATTTAATTTTAAACATTTATCTATTTATATGTCATGTTAAATTATCTAAAGTACATGTTTTTGCTCTTATTAGTTTACATTATATCATAATATTATATTTTTGAACGCACTGCCGCTCCAATCGCTTCAAAGAGGGGCCACTGAAAATCAGTGTTGCAACAGCTGCGTTGCAATTTATGCTGAGTGGCTACCATTTTGGCTCCACTTCTTAATTTTATATCTTTTAATTTAGTTATATATATTTTAATTTTACTGTGTTTGAATTGTATTGTCTTAATCTAATTGTATTGTGTGCGTGTTATTTTTTTGTGGAGTCAAATAAATGATCTTTCTTTCTTTCTTTCTTTCTTCTTTCTAATACAATATTTTGATTAATAGCGATGTTCAGAGAAACTAAAATGTAAATTGCATTTCTATAAAGAGGAGATAATTGAGGAATTTCAGGAAATTATAACAAAGAGAGTTATAATTTCCTGAAAGCTTTCGATTGAATAGTATTTGTCACCGCAGTATGTCAAATAATTCGAGGAAATTTGATTCAGTAAATTGTTATTGCACGCCTCATAAGCGAAGCGTTGAGTTGGGTACTACTGTCACTTCGCGCAAAACATCTGATTTTTCAAACTTAAAATGTCTTTATGTATCATACATTGCACTTGTAAGATAATACATACACACACATATTAAGAAAAAACACTATTTTTAACGTTCATGATATTTTTGATGTCATTTTTGTTATTTAAACTGTTTTT
>CAJQZN010019225.1:0-14879 GCA_907164685.1 Colias eurytheme | reverse complement strand
AAAAAAAATTATGAGGCGTGCACTTTTGGATTTTCCAAATTATTTCGTAATTGAAATCACACAATCTTGAATACACCATTAATAAGATAATAACAAAATAATCAAAAATAATTATTTTAATTCCACGACAATTACGAAACACCTAAAGCTCAGACGTCTAATCGCATACAGTTATGTATGACATACGGACAGCTAAATTAGATTACACGAATTAATATAATTACAAAATTGTATATTTGCAAACAGAAATCGTCACAGGCGGTTATTACAGTCAAATGTCAGTTTGGTATTAAGTTGCGACAGATAGCTACTGCAGTTATCTTGGATGGTGACTTAGCATTTACTTAAATACTATTTAGTTCACATATAATGAAGAATTCATCTATATGTACATCTATGTTTTTCAAATTAATATTATCAAGAAATTTTGATTGATTTCCCAAGGCATCGCAAGGTATGAAGAAGGATTTTTTGGGATATTTTGGAGATCGAGTGAACAAAGAGTATTTGCACAAAACATCTTAATAAAGAAACAATGATTAATATGATTTTCATTGTATTATTAAATATACATTTACATATCATAAGAAAGATAATTCATAACCCAAATTGTCGAAACAATAGACAAGATTTTCCAAATTTAAAAGAATAGGGTGGGATCATATGGGATAGTGGGATAAACAAGTATTACGTAGTGCAATCAGGATGTTATAATCCGCAGCCAATCCCAGGTAATCCCATAATAATATAGGTAATCCCATACAGAGACATAACAGCAAGTAATTGTTATAGATGACGGTCATTTGTTACGTTGTTTAGTTGTGAAACTATGGGTAGTGAAGTTTTTAAAGATATTAAAAGAACACAGTGAAGCCCGATGCCAATACTAAACCTTTACGAGGTGACACGCGAAGCTACTATCAAAACTAACTTGGAGAAAGTAAAGAACGACATGTAAAGAAAAAATTTATTAAAGCTTAGTAAAGTTATACCTCTATTTAAGAAAGGCGATCAAGAAGACTGTAACAACTATAGACCTATCTCGATTTTACCAACATTAAGTAAGGTATTCGAAAAGTTAATATTAAACCAATTGACTAGTCACTTTGCATCTAATAATTTGCTGCACACCAAACAGTTTGGTTTCACAAAGGGGCGCTCAACCACAGATGCTGGAGTTGCACTACTAACACATATATATAAGGCATGGGAAAACTCAAAAAATGCTTTGGGGATATTTTGTGACCTCTCCAAGGCATTTGACTGCGTTGAACATTGTACCTTATTGCGTAAACTTAATCACTATGGGATTAAAGGACAAGCTCAGAACCTCATAGCCTCATACCTGCATGATAGGATACAAACTGTAGTTGTTAATGGAGAACGTTCTAGCGGTGCGTCAATTAACATTGGTGTTCCACAGGGATCTATTTTAGGACCCTTCTTGTTCTTGGTATATATCAATGATCTACCTTATTATTTACAGGATAGGTGTGAAATAGTTCTGTTTGCAGATGATACCTCATTAATATTTAATGTGGATAGGCATGACCCAAATGTTGACGAAGTGAACAGTGCTCTTTTACACATATCCGACTGGTTTACTGCTAATAATTTATTATTAAATGCCAAAAAAACAACTTGTGTTGAATTTTTACTACCAAACGTTAAAAAGTTAAGCAGAAATATTACCTTGAACGGGGAGGTATTACACCCTACAGAATCGACTGTATTTCTTGGGTTAACATTGGACGAGAAACTACAGTGGGGAGCCCATGTCAACACCGCTGCAGGTAAGCTCAGTTCAGCAGCATATGCAGTCCGAAAGGTAAGGCATCTCACCGATGAAGATACAGCTAGATTGGTTTATTTCAGCTACTTTCATAGTATTATGTCCTATGGAATTCTACTATGGGGCAGGGCAGCAGATATAGAAACTATATTTATCTTACAGAAAAGAGCCATTCGTTCTATATATAATTTACGTGCTCGGGACTCACTAAGAGATCTCTTTAAGAATACTGGTATCCTTACTGTACCATCACAGTATATATTTAATAATATTTTGCATGTACACAAAAACGCCGACTTACACACAAGAGTAGGAGATAGACACTGTTATGGCACAAGGAACAGAAATAGAATTGAAATGCCATTTTTCCGATTAGCTAAAGTTAAAAATTCATTTATGGGTCAAGGTATACGCTTTTACAATAGAATTCCTCATAATATTAAAGAGTTTAGTAGTTCTAAATTTAAAACTTATATAAAAAATGTACTAGTTCAGAGAGCGTACTACAGTATTCAGGAATATATGGACGATAAAAACCCATGGAGGGTTGTCGCGTAAAAACCACAGGACAGTTCTTTGGCATGTTATTACAATACTTATATGTTGTTACATATGTATTTTGTAAAATTGTAAAACTGACATGATTTAAAAGAGCAACTATGGAGTTTCTTGCCGGTTCTTCTCCGTAGATACTGCTTTCCGAATCGGTGGTAAATTTTAAAATATGTAATGACGTTTCAAAAGTGCTTCTTTAAGAAGTCTAATTGAATAAATAAATGTTTGAGTTTGAAAAAGTAAAAACATATTTGACTTCGAAAAAAAAACGAAAAAGATATCCAAAATAAACGCAAAAATCTAAGATCCTTCGATCGCTTTTGGGCACTTTCGTTAAAAACGATCATATAATATATGTACTAACTGATTATTATTCAATACGAATACATTCACAAAACGAAACATAAGATACATTACATCAACATCACATATTGTAATCGTAATTTACACTTGCAATACATAATACTTATATAATTGAAACATGACCGCTATGAAATGATACCCAAAGAATCAGAGCGAAGTTGGCTTCATGTCATGTGATACTCACTTCACTTTAGATATTAAACTGTTTTATAAAGGGATATTCTTTACTAAAACTGCTGGACCGAAATATTTTCCATATTTTAGCACATACATAGTTTTAACTATATGCCTTCGTATTTGTAAATTTTAATGTGTGTTTACCATGAATCTTTAGAGATTCGTCTATAGAGTCGATGACACATAGCAGTACCTACAACATACTATGACATAGGTACTATTTCATGTAGGCAGCTATGAAACACTATGTTTTGTGTTTTTATTACTTTTAAATTATTATTAATAAGTGTTAGTAGTTGTTACCATATGAAAATTGTCTATGTTAATTTATATATGATTTCCGTGGGTATAACTTGTATCTGTATGTTAACAAAATAGGCTTTAAATTTGTAGTAAACCATAACCTTTAGTTACTAAAGAATTACTACAATCATAGAAATATAATCAGTTACATACATTTGATAGTTGATACTAATACCAACAAAATTAATTAACAACCAGCTTTAAGATATACCGAAGCGTGACCAAAAGACCACAAACAGCAAAGCATCACAGGCAGACAGACAATACATATATTTAGTTACAATCTCAATGGATTACCCAACCCATTGTCGGATAGTGTATCTATGTGAGAAGCAGATGCAGGAAACGTTACGTATGTGGTTTTACTATTGTTTTAGATTCTTTTCACGTATTGGTCACTAGATAGTACATTTAAATGTTTAATAATATAAACCATTTATTGGTACATAAACTTTTTGCAATACAAAAATAACTGGGTGTTTTCTGCAACTCAACTTTCAAACAATGGGGGCCACTGAAAATCAGTGCTGTGCTGTTGAAGGCACAGCTTAATACTGAGTTGCAGCGGCGGCCTTAGGGGGTGGCGAACGGGGCAATCGCCCGGGGCCTCGCTCTTGCAGGGGCCTCGCGCAACAAGCAACAACCCACCCAAGCAAATTTAAAAAAATGAAAATGTGTGCGTGTACTGAGTAGGTATGTTCATGCGTGTGTATGAAGGAAACGACGATATTATCTCGGTGCTGAAATACATAATAGAAAACAAATTAACTGAAGTTTACCCCACTATCGAAATAGTCCTGAGAATTATTGCCACCACACCTGTGACAGTTGCGTCTGCTGAAAGGAGTTTTTCGAGGCTTAAAATTATTAAAACATATTTGAGGAATTCGATGACACAAGATCGGCTTTCAGCCCTTGCTATTCTTTCAATCAAAAATGACGTAGCTCATTCGTTGGATTATTGTGCTTTAATTAAAGATTTTAGCCTTAGGAAAAGCCGCAAATATCAATTTTAAAATTTATCATCTCTGTATTTGTTAATTTGGTAAATCTTTCTATGTATAAATATATAAATATTTTAAAACTCAAATTTTATTCATTTGTATAACTTTATCATTTCTCCTCAAACATGACAAATACCCTTACAAATACCTAAACCAAACAACTAGACCTACTTTCGCATCACATACATTTCACAAAGAGCAAAGGGCCTCGCAAAGGGCCTGCCGCCCGGAGCCTCGCAATGGGTAAGGCCGCCGCTGCTGAGTTGGTCCCCTTTTTGCTAAAGGTCTGCCACACTTTTGTCTTTTTCTGTGTTTTTTGTATTCCTGATTCTTTTTATTATATCTGTTGTTGGCTTTTGGCGAAATAAATTATTCTTATTCTTATTCTTATTCTTAACTACAAAAGGTGTAAATGAAATTTCAATAAGATTGATTTCACGATTATGCTATTATTTTTTAATGAACCATTATATTTATCATGATGTAGGTACCTACTTCATTCATGTCCTTTTTACGTAAAAGTTTGTAAGGATGTTAGTTGATTATTCATTCACACAATATCACCTGTTGGCATATGTATGATATTTAGCACAGGAATAGATTTGTTTTCCAACTATGACTCCAGCTTGTGTTCGATATATGAAAACCAACTATATTTTCTCAATCAGAGCCCTACAAAATATCCTCTAATTTAGCCAATACAACAAAGTGAATTCCATAAACAAAGCACTCAAGAATTCGCCTAACCAAATACGCACAAACGGCAAGCATTCAAAACATTGCAATTAATAGAAAACTGTGATATTCTCGTAAACAGTTCTTCGAATCTCTGTATAAACATCCTCTGAACAATCTTTGTACTAACTTTATACGTAACTAGTTTATGCTTCATAAAAAATGGATATTTTCGGTTATTACGCGTTCTGTTTGTTTTTTAATGTAACACATGTAAACGCCTGACTATGATGGGAAAATGAATAGATATAGATAATAGAATATATAGTATAATCTTACGTCAAAAACTTCTATCTTTGTATCACAAGATTTGTCGTATTCTTAACTAAAATATTTCGTACATAAAAAATAAAAATGGACATCGTCTAAGCTCAAATAAATATTAGATCAGCAAGAGTCTCATACAATATATCCAGATACATCAAAGTTAATTAATTGATTAATTAAATCACGAACTAATTACTTGCCATGAACCTGAATGACACCAAGAAAGTTCTAGTAAACGAAACACACATCGACACTTGAGCACAAAACTTGTGGGTACGACAAAATGTAACAGCTGGATGCGCATGCGCCGGTAATCTGATCAGTCAGCGCGCGGCCACCGAGCGCGACGGACGTAATCCACACCGCCAGCTGACTTGTACGAAAGTTGATTTCCTCTAGAAATTCGTATGTATCGATTAAACATGTTTGGTCGGATGAAAACATGTTGGAAATTTGTTTAAGCTACGTGTAATTATGTGGAACAATATAACGGAAATGTTAAGTCTACCTGAATAGAACATTTTGTATATTTGTATCCAAACTACTCTGAAACGGCTTCACTGAATTCATGAATTTCTGTATTTGGTATATCTAAAAATAGGTCGTAAACTATTTTTTATAAAATAAGTGATAGTGGAGTCCTGAGCCAGAACGTTTACCAGATCATAAAGTATATGCATAAACATGTCATAACTCAGTAAGATGACATCAACGCAAAAACGTTACGCATTCTGACGCGGTACAATCGATTGAAAAGTAAACAAAAACAACAAAACCAAGGTTTGCATTCTAAATCGCTAATAACAGTCCCACGTATTACGTGGCTGGCATAAATGATTGATTTTACATCTAATATAGCTTAGAATATTGCAATGGTAATTAGGGGCATTCGATTTTATTAGGTAATGCTAGGACACGTACATCTTACTATATGTAATTTATGTTTAATGTTAATTCGTGGATCTGATTCCTGGTTGATTTATGGAAGTTTTAATGAGGTTTTGTAAGAACCTAGTATTCGGTTTTATAGTAGAGGAGGTTACAAAGGCATAAATAATACATAGATTTCAAATATTTCAATCGTCTTAGTTTATGTTACATTGTTACCTAAGTAAGATAATATCGCCAAATATATGTATGCTAAAATAATGACAAGCATTCCATAAATTATCGTTATAAATATTAATTTCCCTCATAGAATAGTTATCCTGTTTGTCGGAGAGTCATAATGACGCTCAAAAATTATCATTACTCCCAAGAAATAAGGTGTTAATTTCTATGATTTTATTTACATTGCCGCTTGGATATATCTTGACGACCTTAAATAAGCGATTAAATCTAGTTCTTTATTGTACGTCCATAGGCGGGTTCCAAAAAGCGAGCAGTTTTGAAATGACAGAACACTTGACGTGCTGCTGTCATTTCAAAACTGCTCGCTTAGACCAAGCTTCGTCCACACTGACCGAGCTGCTTCGCGCAGCAATTGCTTCACAAGACTGCTTGCTCTGTGGGGACCCGCCTAGACTTACTCTAGTGATGATGATGAACCTACCTCTCCTCCAGCATTTCGTTGAAGGTCTTGGACTTCCCGCGAGGCTGGTTGGTCTCGTCTCCAAGCCGCTTCACCTCCACGCAGCGCTCTATTATGTGCTCCACGCGCTTCCGACGGGATGACTTCCAATTGTCTAGGTTCTGGAAACAAATGACGAACTTTATTGTACAGAAGGAAATCAAAACAGTTATTATAGGTGCTAATGTTAATAAAATGAAGCTTTTTTGTTTGGTTGGTTGAACGCGCTATTCAAAGGCAATAGAGATATCAAATTGATTTTTTTTATTGTTTTTGCTAGTCCATATAACCAGGAAGGATATTTGATTAAAAATTAAGGGATAAATAGATGGTACGTCCAGCTAGTGACCTTTAAAGTTAATTCAACATTGCGATCTATATCTATAAAACTATTTAAGCGATTTTAATTCAACTTGCACTATTAGAGAACTTTAAAAAGGCACATTCTATATAATAACGTAACTACCAATCTCCGCTAATAAACAAAATCCAGCCAGCTAACAAAAAAGTAACTGAACAGAGCTTTTAATTCATAAATACCATAAACGGACACTGTATTTATTACATACAGGAATGTTATTGCGTAATGGTGAAGCAAACACAAGCGTCACTGTAATAGCTTTCGATAGCAAAAACTGAGCATGGTTCTATACGTTTTTGCTGGTGTATAAATTGCATTCGAGTTACTTTAGTATTAGATTTATATAAAAATACGAGTGTTTATTGTGATTGGTGAAGCAATTATGATTTTTAGGCAGGAATAGATACTAACCTTTCATAAGTAGGTAAATACGAATTATATTTTCTTTGTGTTGCTCTTTAAAAATACTAGAATATACTTACTATTATATTTATTTAGTACTAGGTTTCCGCCCGCGGGTTCGCCCGCGCAGTCAAAGAAAAACCCGCATAGTTCCCGTTCCCGTGTGATTTCCGGGATTGCGTCATTTTCCCGGGATAAAAAGTAGCCTATGTCCTTTCTCGGGTATCAAAATATCTCCATACCAAATTTCATGAAAATTGGTTCAGTAGTTTAGGCGTGATTGAGTAACAGACAGACAGACAGAGTTACTTTCGCATTTATAATATTAGTATGGATTATTCAAAGTGTAATCTTGTTAATGTATTATAATTGTAGCGGTAATTGATTGTAAAGTATTTTAAAATAATTAAACCTGGCTGAGATCAGGGCATCATGTTAGTAAATGAAACAGGATGTGATAAAAAGCAATTTCCTAGTATATTTACCAAACTTCCTAACATTTGTTAGGCTTTCACAGCTTTCCTAGATCATCGCTTATTATTCACTTAGAACCTACAAGTTCAAGGGATATGGTAATTAGATCATTAGCCTTAATTTAATAATTATGTTTACAACATTACCGAGTGATTTCTTGAGATATATGTACTAGTTTTGCCTCTGAAGACGTTTGTGAAAATAGTCGTGAGTAAGAAGGTAGAAAATTTTCGTTAGTGTTATTTATAGTAGGTATATATTTTTTGTAGACTGAAAAAATAACCATCAGTTTGAGTCTAAAGGTATATAATTTGGACAATAGATTCCTTTCATTATTTTGTTAATTACTTAATAATACAATAAAATAATCAAAAACACTAACATTCATAAATTTAGAGATAATATTAATAATAAATTGCCTGGCCTGAATGATCAATCCATCCATAATAATCCTTGTGAAATGTTTACAAATCTTTTTAATTTAATTCATAATGAGTTTGAAAAAATCTTTAAAGTTAAATCATTAAGTATTACCAAGGATTTACCATTTAGCCAATGGGCAACACCTAGTATACACAGATGCAGGAACGTTTTATATGAGTTATATGGCATGAAGCAATATAACAAAGACTTGTCATTTCTTAGTTATGTTAGAAATTATTCAAAAACTTTTAAAAAAGTTTGTTTCACTGCCAAGTGCTTGTATGTCAGAGATAAAATACGCAACTCTGATAACAAAGTTAAAACGGTTTGGGCAATTATTAATGGTGAAATGGGTAAAAACCAATCAAATAGTACCATAAAACTTGTGAATGCTGGTAGGGTCATTGACAAAAGTGCTGATGTTGCGCTTGCTTTTGAAGATTTTTTTAGTAGTGTCCCTGCTAGTATTACCGAAAAATTAAATTCGTCATCAGCGCTTGCGGAGTCCTATTTGAGGGACCATGTTGCTGAGTGTAATGTATTATTTGAATTGCGACATGTGACTGCAAAGGAAATTGTTAAAACTTTTAAAACATTAAACTTAAAAAAAAACATGTGATCTCTGGGGAATGTCTGTAAATTTAGTAAATAATATTATAGAAAACATTGCCAACCATTTAGCGTTTATATTTAATCAATGTTGTGACTGTGGTATATTCCCTGATTTATTAAAGTTTAGTAAAGTTATTCCTTTATTTAAAAGTGGTGACCAAGAAGACTGTAATAACTATAGGCCAATTTCTATTTTACCAACTTTGAGCAAAGTCTTCGAGAAATTAATTTTAAACCAATTATGTAGTCATTTTGTATCAAATGGTCTACTGCACGCCAAACAGTTTGGTTTCACAAAGGGGCGCTCTACCACTGATGCGGGAATAGCTCTTTTGTCACATATATATAAAGCATGGGAAAATTCAAAGAATGCTTTAGGGATATTCTGCGACCTTTCTAAGGCTTTTGACTGTGTAGAACATTCCACTCTATTACGGAAACTAAATTTTTATGGTATTAAAGGTTTAGCTCAGGACCTCATAGCTTCATATCTTCAGAACAGGGTACAAACCGTTGTCGTTAATGGAGAGAAATCTCGCGGTGCGCCGATTAACATAGGTGTTCCGCAGGGATCTATCTTAGGACCGTTTTTGTTCTTAGTGTATATTAATGACCTACCTTATTATTTGCAGGATATGTGTGAAATAGTACTGTTTGCAGATGATACCTCATTAATATTTAATGTGGATAGACATGACACAAATGTTGACGAAGTAAACTCTGCTCTTTTACGCATATCCAATTGGTTCAATGCTAATAATTTATTATTAAATGTAAAAAAAACAAATTGTGTAGAATTTATCCTTCCAAATGTAAAAAAGGTGAAAAGGGATATTATTTTAAACGGGGAGGTATTATACCCTGTGGATTCCACTGTTTTTCTTGGTTTGACACTAGATGAGAAGCTACAATGGGGGGCCCATGTTGCCACAACCGCTGCTAAGCTTAGTTCAGCTGCATATGCAGTTCGAAGAATAAGGCATCTCACCGATGAAGACACGGCTAGATTGGTTTATTTTAGCTACTTTCATAGCATTATGTCCTATGGAATTCTGCTATGGGGCAGGGCTGCAGATATAGAAACTATATTTATATTACAGAAAAGAGCCATACGCTCTATATATAATTTACGTGCTAGGGACTCACTAAGAGATCTCTTTAAGAATACTGGTATCCTCACTGTACCATCACAGTATATATTTAATAACATTTTATATGTACACAAAAACGCAGACTTACACACAAGAGTAGGAGATAGACACTGTTATGGCACAAGGAACAGAAATAAAATTGAAATGCCATTTTATCGTCTAGCTAAAGTTAAAAATTCATTTATGGGCCAAGGTATACTTTTTTACAACAGAATTCCTCATAGTATCAAAGAGTTTAGTAGTGCTAAATTTAAAAATTATGTAAAAAACGTATTAGTTCAGAGAGCCTATTACAGCATTAAGGAATATATGGAAGATAAAAACCCATGGAGGGTTATCGCGTAAAAACCACAGGACAGTTCTCTGGCATATTATGATAATATACAGTTACATATTTTGTAAAATTAAATTGTAATACTGATATGATTTAAAAGAGCAACTATGGAGTTTCTTGCCGGTTCTTCTCCATAGATACTGCTTTCCGAATCGGTGGTAAATGTAAAAAATATGTATTGACGTTTCAAAAGTGCTTCTCCAAGAAGTCTAATTGAATAAATAAATGTTTGAGTTTGAGTTTGAGTTTGAAATCCAGTCACGTGGACATAATCATAACTCACTAAAAGGCATTACATAAGCGATAATCTTGTTTATTTTTATCCCATTTAATTAGCGAAATTAAAAACATTTTAAATACTAAATTCCCCTGACGCTAACCGCTCGAGGGAGGTATGTAAGCGCTTCCGTTCACTCATACTTTAGTTTTTATCCTATCCTTTATATAGATGACATAGCTTTGTGTGTTATTTATATTTCCTAGCTGAAATTGGACCTTTGAATTCTTGTATTGCGATGGTTCATTGTACAAATATGTATTACTAGCAGTGACCCACGGTTTCACCCGCATTTCTCCTCCGCTCTTGTTGGTATTAGCGTGATGATATATAGCCTATAACATTCCTCGATAAATGGGCTATCTAACACCGAAAGAATTTTTCAAATCGGATCAGTAGTTCCTGAAATTAGCACGTTCAAACAAACAAACTCTTCAGCTTTATAATATTAAAGTATAGATAGTATAGATGTATTAAAAATAACATAGGTACCATCGTGATACGTAAAAGGGCATTCTAAATTAGTAACTTGAAGACGAATTAACAGAAACAGTGTTTTAAAATTTTTTCGTATCTATCGTTTATGTAAAATATTGATTTGAATTGAGTGACATTCACATATCTTATGTACACCTAATTATTTTTATCCCAGTTCTACCCGCGCCTGTGGTATTTTTTTAAATATAATTAACATGATTTAGAAGCGACACAATTAGATTTTTATCACTGTTATAATTTTAGGAGTACTCCTTAAAAGAACATGTGTTAAAAGTTCATCGGTTTTATTGTAACTTAAGTTTACTTAAGAAACAAATTAGTACATACGTACATGACTTTAGGATTCGCATTAAGGTTTTAAACAGAACATTTAAAATTAAGACAATTTTGAGAAACAGGAAACGATTCCTTTGATATGCCGCATCACATCGCCAATTCAGTAAAGGGCTTTAATTACAAGGGTCTGAATGTCAAGGAAAGCATTACATGTAATGTGGAATTTCCCGGAAGTCATGTTTTTGTATTATCGTGTTTTATTTCTGGAAAGATTTGTTAAATCACTGACGAATAAGATTATAAGATTGTAATGCATGGTAGTGGTAAAATTAAGAAGCAATATACAGCATTTTCAATACCACCCACTTTTTTAAATTCTATTGTAAATTTATTCCTCTACTTCTTAACAATGAAATTCTTGCTATTGCTTTGAGTATTGAACATAGCAATGATGACAGAGCTCGCGAACTCGGTGTACTTGTAGCTTAGGACTAGTTATTGTTGCTTTTTGTACCTACTGTAGTTGGTGATAGAATTTTACAAAGTGGTCTAGTAGTTTCAGAGCCTATTCAATCCAAATAAACAAAATATTTTGTCTTTATAATATACATACTTAGTTCTTTTTTTCTATAGGAACTGCTTTCTAAACCAGTGTATAATTTGAAACGTATTTTGACGATTCAAATGCGCCTTTGAAGTTATAAAATATTTGAATACATACCGACTGCCAGTCCTCCTGTCGCTCGATCCGTGCTGGCTCTGTCCGTTTGGCTAGCTCCGCTCGTCGCAGCTGTTCCCTTGCCTTCGAGCCGAGGTCCGCGGGGCCCACGCGCACGAACTGAAGCGGGTTGGCTGCTGGCTTGCCGGGCAGCACGGCGGCCGTGTGCGGCCTGGTTGTGAGGAAGTCTGCGCTGTCTGACGTCTGCAAAGAGGGTGCTAATTAGTAGATAGATGGTAAGGTTATTTTTTGCTTGGCAATCAAACACAGGATACTAATGTAAACTCGTGTTTAATTTCACGTAAGTACCTATACATTTTGAAATTAAGACCATAAAGGATTTCAAGCTTTTAATAAGTAAAATCAATAAATGAGTTAAAAAGTCCTTAATTTCTTGATGTGGCTATCTGAATTTAATATTGGTTCGAAGTATATAGGACAGTTTAATGATACCAAGAAGAGTTCTTGTAGTAAAGGCGTACATATTATAGATTTATTTACAGGATTTACGGAAATAAAGTTTGTAAACTCCGTCTAAACTTAAATGTAAACGAAGTTGCGGGCAGGAAACTAGTCTACGCATAAGTTCAGGTCATCTGGTCCACTTCCGAAGACATGATAGGCAATAATAAATATGCGTCAATCGCGAAAAGATCGCCATTAAAAAATAAGCATTGAATAAATTAATATCTACTACAAAATCAGTATTAAAATTAGTATTCTAATATTGGATATCGTGCCATATAAACATTAATTACCACCTGTTTAAGAATATATGAATATAAATCTGTCAAATAGTACAAAATGACCATAAAATCGTACACATTTGACCATAAAGCTACATCCTTTGGAAATAAACATTAAATACAAGTATCAATGGTAACGGAAGTGAAACAGTTATATTATTGTAATTAAAATAAATTAAAAAACTCGGTAGGTGCGTTATTATGCCTACAGTTATAATGCTGCTAATTTGAATGTCTTTGGGGGTTAACTGATCAGGGACATTCATAAATTGGTAGTATAACGTCTTGACCGAGCATCGATGGTAGATTTTTGAAAAAGTAATTTGACAAGTATGCAAATGAGGATTTTATGCGCATTTACAGGCTTGGAATTTGAAATTAATAGTCTTAATCGAATTTTAATTAATTAATGTTTCCTTGATACAAGAAAGTTACGAACTAGTCAGAGCCAAAAAAGCTAGTTAGTAATAAAAACAACAACTTTATTTACATTATTATTTTTGTAGATATGTGAAATGGCGCTCTATAAGTATCTGTTATGTTATGTTATTCGAAATCCAATATTTTTAATCATCAACTACCAAGAATGCTAATATATAGTTATCATATATAGTTATCAGTTGACATGTAATATAAAAACTCATTGATCGTTCCCACAACAAATCAGTTCTTTTCACTAAGTATATCTCTTCAATTTTCAACAACTACCTACACTAACATTCGTACAATACTGCCTAGTTGCACAACAATGCTCTTTTTATAAAAATATTTATTTATTCTAGTTTTAATAGCACTTTCATATATCACGGAACACTTTCAAACATTACGTTATAATATAATGTGCAGGAATCAATATCGGCGCGTGCGCAGCTTTCACTGTCAATGTGAATTATACAACAAACACGCCCCACGTTATAGAATATTGAAAGTTAATGGGCAGATAGCTGGAACTGCGGTGTCGCTTTTAATGCGGTTTAGTGTGATGAATGTCAATGTAGAAGTGGATAATTTTTGATTTCCAAAAGTACGTTTTTGTTTTTGGTTGAGTGGAAAAAGCAGTTTAAAAGCTATTAAAATTTCCAAGTAATTTAATAAAAATCTCTTCAAAGGATTAAGAAAACTAAGTACTCTTACACTACAATGTTAATGCATTTTAAACAAGATGTAACCAGCTAAATTAAGTACTTTAACCGCGAACTGTCACGCCATTACAAGCGATACAACGAAAAATAATGTAAACCATTCATCTCTCAAAACGGCTCACTTAACTTCGAATTTGTCAGACATTGTCTTGTCAAGTACCTACACTAAACAACAAACAGAATGGGCCCTCTGCACAATGGGCAGCGTTGGCCCAACAATTGATCGTCGACGTTTGCTGCCATTACGACGATCTACAATAACCGCCGATCATATACATTTAGGTCTCTACGCCATCGTGATGGCCTCTACTGGCCCAACGGTGGCCATAGTGAAGAGGGCACATGTAAATTGTAAACATTCTTCCATTGAACACACCTTTGAATAGAAAAACGAGAGTGTGCCCTACGCACTAAGTTCAAAATGGCAGCTGCACGTTAAATATAGCTCATGCAATCCATTCGTTCTAAATGTACGGTATGCGTTTATATTTAGAGTCACTAGACTTAGTTCACTGTTCACTCCTGTCACTCACGCGCGCCTATTTTAGATCTCGATCAAATTATATCACTATAGTAACCCAATTAGTCGAAAAGTACAGATTAAAAATAAAAAAAGATCAACAAAAGAGTTTAAACATAAGAGGTGTAACTTAATTAGTAGTTTGAAAAGCACAGATTAAAAATAAAAAAGAACAACGA
>CAJQZN010019223.1:0-26782 GCA_907164685.1 Colias eurytheme | reverse complement strand
CTGACGCAATCAGGTAAAAATATAAACAGTACCTGTGATTATCGATACTAACATGTACATATGTATTGAGGGATAGATGCCCTTAGAGGTCCCTAAGGGCATCTATCCCTCGAAAAAAAAGGGGCAACTATCCTTTTTGATAAGGATAGCTGCCCCAGTAGTTTTTTTATTAAATAAAAACAAAAGAGCCACTATTTTCACTTAGATTTGTACTTAATGAACCAGTGTATAGACATAATAAGAAATATAGTGAAATTTATTAATACTTATAAAGTTATGCAAAGGCAAATATCAACCTTTTTAAATTTTAACGTGTTCGTGAAGTTCGCCGCCGATATTATAACACGCACTAGCGAAACACGTCTTCACCAAACAACAGCTCATGCGTACACGAGGTGCGGGGTGATAGGAGCTCCTATTTAAATCATTAATTCGTAGTCAGGACTCTGGGAAGTGAGGTTTTTTGAAAATGGGGCATCTATCCTAGTGCGGCATCTATCCCACTTTTACCCTACATATATACCAACACGACCGGAGCAATGCGGGTGAAACCGCGGGACACAGCTAGTGAAATAATAAAGCGAAAATCATTATCAATTATTGCATAATTACGTAGTGATGTAAACGCAATACAAATTTTCCTATCTACCGAGAAAATCGCTATATAGGGTGATTGCGCTGGTTTTCGTCCAGTTATGGGAGTTGCCAACTTTGTGATGCGAAATAAATATTTTGGAGCACCCTTCCTTAAACATATAATATTTTTATTTAGTCCTTATATAGTCTTCTTTAAGATGATATTAAGTGAAAATAAATCATTTTGATGTATCTTTTTATTTAAATTATTTTCTGCAAAAGTAGTGTATATGCTAGTTTTCGTCCAAAAAAACTGGTTTTCGTCCTAGTGTAAGCTAGTTTTCGACCACCGTGTAGAAAAAGGAGGGTAGGTCAATTATTAAGTTAAAAACCAATTACAGGTAAATATATACTCTTATTTAATCAACATACCAATTTCTCACTACCTTACAGGTTTAGTTTTACTAATAATAATCAATATAACTAGTCAACACTGAGATCTATGTAGCACTTGGCAGTCTTTATATGCGTTAGTGACTGTTTAATCATTCGTAATAAAGAAAGGAATGCGTTACTTACAATGTAAATGAATAAAGTAATAATTATAGGACTGAGAAACAACATCAAAAAACAGAAATATTCATTCTAATACTTTGTTTATCAAATGAAACGTACTATATTAAACACAGCCATAATAATACGTTTTAGCTACTAAAATAAACTATACTATACCTTACTGAACTATGCATTATTGTATTACTGATGCCTTTATTAAAGATTCTTCAGTGTACCTACGTAGCGTTTTTTTTTCTAGCTTTCTTAGACTCCTTCGAGGCCATCTAAAAACAATAAGATCTTTCTTAGGATACGTTGAGTAAGTAGAATAAAAAAATATTGCATTGGCAAAACAAACCTAGAATAAAAGATGATAATTACTCAAGTGAATGATAATCAAGAAAAAATACAGTGTATTATGTCTAACCTACCCCCATTTATGCTACGAATAATTGACTACTTCACATATGGAGAATGATACATGACTGAATGAATGACAATATTAGGTACCTACAACACTCTGGCCCTCACCAATTATTTATAAGGAAGATACTGAATAGAAAACTTTTCAATACGTAAAAAAGACGAAAAGTAATGCGAAAGAATAGCTATTTTTAATTTTTGTCCACTCCAATACTCATTCATGGACGAAAACTAAAACGTTTAAAGCTAAATTTAGTTTTCGTCCACTTCTTTAAATATTTTTTTATTTTGGCTGCACTGACAAAGCAGTGGACGGAAACCAAAAAATCTAAACTAATAGCAATAAAGATCACTTCGGGAGAAACTATTCAGTATTTTAAAGGTCCGATAGAGTAAAAAGAACCTAACAAATATTCACGTAGCTGTTTGAGTTTTCGTCCACTTGGACGAAAACCAAATATTTTGAGAATTTGGTAACCTAGTATCCGTCCACTTAATTTTTCGAAGAGTATTATAAAAAAAGTATGATAAACACTTCTAATTGAGTTTAATAGGCTTATAACTAAACATACGTACCAAAAACATTACGTAAACTAGCTAAAACAGTGATTTAACTTACCATGAACTTTTCTCGCCGGCAAATTTTTCTCTCACGCGATGACATCTGCAAGGCACGGATGGGAAGCGGCCACTTTTACGTAAATTTTTTGAACTCTCTTCTTGTCAAATCAAATTTTCATGTTGATAGTACTGTTGCTTACACATTATGGAACGTAAAAAGTGCAAACTTGCGCGGGAACCTTCCCGCGCAAGGTTTGTATTCAAGTTTTACGCACGTGATTGTAGGAGGTCAGTCAAATGGACGAAAACCGAAACTGGACGGCAAACCAGCGCAATTACCCTATACGCTCTACGTAAACAAGTTTTTCACACAAGCATCCCTTAACTTTATATTTCACACATGCACAAAACCACCCTTATTGCAATAAAACTCTCTTGTACATTCATGTTAGTCTGGTATCGAATGTTTTGGTTTTCCAGATCGGCCCAGTTCACATTGTTGATGAAAATATTATGTATTTTTATATCGACATTTTAAAACGTGACAAATGTGGATTTGACTTATATAAATCGATATAAATATGTACATACGTGTTTGCTAATGAGTTCATTGGCTTATTATATTCTGGTGTACATTTACCTAATCGACAATGTTTTTCCAATACGAAAAAAGGAAGAGGCTCTGTGTACGTGTGTTATGTGTATTATGTATATTTTGTTAGATACTTAAATATCTAAATTCTAAAGTCGTATTAGTTAAGACATGTAAGTTATCTACTGTAAGGATTTTAATGATTTTTGGTTAACTGGGCTTACCTATCTTCGCTTCAATTAGGACGATAAATTTAAAAAAGTTACAATAATTGTCTACCCGAGCGAAGCCGGTACAAGCATCTGTAAATACATGTAGGTATACAAAATCCAGCGTCACACCTTTTTAAATAATATACACTTACTTTATAAAATATTACTCATTTATACTAATATTATAAAGCTAAAGAGTTTGTTTGTTTGCTCTTGCTAATCTCAGAAATGACTGGTCCGATTTGAAAAATTATTTCGGTGTTGGATATCGAGGAAAGCTATAGGCTATATATCATCACGCTAAGAGTCTAAGACCAACAGGTGCGGAGCACTGCGGGTAAAACCGCAGGGCACAGCTAGTAAAAAATATAAACTAAGTCATCTAGTAACTGTTTTCAGGATATTCCCTCTAGGACCAAGGATGGAGTTCCCTCATTTCATGCTCCTCACCCTTCCCGGAGTGCTAATGCTACAGGCATTCCTGTATTTCTGGATGAATTTCTATTTCTTGGGAATGTTCAGGTTTTATTCTCACAAATATTAGGCTTTTAGTCATAATATAAGAGTTAATTAGTAACCTTCACTTTTATTAATTAAATTTCAATAATATTTATAAGATTAAAATTTTGATAAATGAAAACATTGATGTTTAAAAAGCTGTTATGATAACAAAATAAATCGGAAAATAAAGTTGTTAACCACAACTACCTATCTTCTTAATTTTCAATTACAAGACTATCACTAAAATATGTACCAATAAAAATACTTTTTCACGATTTGTAATTTAATATATTATGTACTAAGAAGGATGTATGAATGAATGTATGAAAATGAAAAAAATATTTTATTGTTAACCTTATAGAAGACATTTTACAAAGTTTACAATTAATAGAACAATGTACAGTAGGCGGCCTTATCGCTACAAAGACTTAGTAGTAAAGTAACTATTCTCTAATCTGTGGTAGTAGTCGTATTTCCATGATCATACCTAATATTTCAGAATTCGTAACAGATCCGTACCATCGACTTGTATGTCTGACGAGGAGACCCAATATGTTCAGACATTGCTAAATTCCCAGTATCAGAAAATGGGCAGAATATCATCCCATGAAATGGTAGATATGTCGTAGCCATATCGTAGATTTGCTCATTTCATGAAATGGCCAATTTAGTTTGGCCAGATCGTTAAATCGTCAACGTTTCACGATTTGGTCATCCACATTTGGCCAGATCGTCGATCTGGCCAAACGTGGCCATTTCAGGAAATGCGACCATTTTTGTTTCTTTTCTAAAAAGCGATTCGCTTCTGGCACTCGCCGGCCGCTACCGCGGCACGCTCGCTTTGCTCGCTCGGCTCGTGCGTTTTATTGTTATTTCGTGATATAGAAGAAAATGTTAACTATTAATTACATCAATTAAATATTTTATGTAATAGGAATTCAGACGTATATGCTTAACGCTACCACTTTAGGATTATTTAAGTTTTGTTTATCTACATATTCAATACTAATATTATAAAGATGAAGTTTGTTTGTTTGAACACGCTAATCTCAGGGTCCACGGGTATGATTTGAAAAATAATTTAACTGTTAGATAGTCCATTTATCGCTAATTAATAATCATCACGCTAACGAGCAATGTTGGTAAAACCGCGGTGCACAGCTAGTAAATAAATAAAGTTATTTTTAAGTAGGTTATAAGGAACGAACTCTTCAACTTTATAATATCAGTAGGTACTTAATAGTTTTAATAAGCTTCATAATATTAGTTCAACTTTTTAATATTAGTAGTTACTTAGTATAAATATTAGTATTTAGTGATTACTAAAATTAAAATGTTACAGATTTTATCACTCGTGTTGATCGCAACTCTGGCTTTACAGGCTCTATCTAGCTTTGTGTATCAAAGCGATAAGGAATTATTGTAAGTTTAGCCTACCTTATAACTTACTTACTTGACTATAATTTGAATAGGTATACAGGGTGTCCCACTGTTGGTATACTAAGCTCAAAGTAGGTTATAGTTTTGCATACGCTGAGTACGTAAAAAATACTTATAAAATTCCAGACGCAGTTTTTTTTCAAATAGATGAATTCTTAAAACTCTATGTGTACACCCATAACAAGCAACCCGCCCAGCTTTGCTACCAGCACGTGACCTATCGTTCAAGATTATGTTTTCATAGACAAAATGCTCACATTAGCGAAGCGGTATATGACGGCTGCGCGAAGCTAGAGAAGAAAACATGGATTTTCAGGAAAAATTTATCAAAATTTTTTTGAAGTAAATTTTACGTAGTCAGTGTATGCAAAACTACAAGTCCCTTTGCGCTTAGTATACCAATAGTGGGATACCCTGTAGAATCAATCTCCCTGGAGACATACAGATAGACATAGTTATTTTCTTATTTATAATACATATTAAGTAGGCATGATATGTAATATGCTTCCTAAAATATTCGTTATTATTAATTTTCATTGATAATTGAACGAAATAATCTTTTTTGTATTCGTCCTATTAATTTTTGTATTCACAGTATTTTTAAAATAACATCACCTTCAATGATTGCGGTCGCCATTTTGTTTATTATTCCAATAAATATGGAGATACCTAGAATATTCCGGAGAACTAGTGCTTCGTCAGGTAGTTATATATAGGTATTTATTTCTTGGTATAATATCTAAGAACATTTTATATAAGTACATACATAATATACTAGCTGCTCCGCGCGGTTTCACCCCCGTGGCTCCACCCCTGTTGGTCGAAGCGTGATGATATATAGCCTATAACCTTCCTCGATAAATGGGCTATCTAACATCGAAAGAATTTTTCAAATCGGACCAGTAGTTCCCGAGATTAGCGCGTTCAAACAAACAAACAAACAAACTCTTCAGCTTTATAATATTAGTACTTATAGATTATCTGTGATTTTATCAACGTTTAAATTGCTAATCGCCGCGGGGAAACTTCTTCAGGCGCATTGAGAGTAATATTTCAAGGTCGCGTCATAGCAATACCGTCACGCCATGGAGTAAGGCGACGTTTTTGGTAACTTTGAATCTTGCCAATGAAGTTTCACTTCTGACACGTGTGCTCGGCACTCACGCTCTTTTTTTAATGCGATTGAGTTCTTTAATAATACAAAAAGCTTGATTGGTGTTAAATAAAAAAGGAGTTAAGGATTCATTCTGTACTTTTATAACAATTTTTTTAGTTGCAGCATTCGAGCAGTCTACAAACAAAGATTACAAGACATGCCTCACTTGGTCTATTGTTAAGGACAGTGTGCAGTGGAGTATACTTTTCGTTATTGGTACAAATACAAAATTGTTGAATAATGAATATAGTGTGTAATACCTACTGTTAAATTATAGATGCAGCTAAAACTGTTCCCTCAAACATCACTACATAGTATAAAACAAAGTCGCTTTCCCTGTCCCTATGTCCCTATGTCCCTTTGTACGCTTAAATCTTTGAAACTACGCAACGGATTTTGATGCGGTTTTTTTTAATAGATAGAGTGATTCAAGAGGAAGGTTTATATGTATAATAAGATCCATTAAGTAGTGGAGAAGTACTGTTATTTTTGAGGTTTCTAATGTGATGTCGTAAAAAATTACATTTATTCCGCTTATTACATTGCAAACGCAGGCTGAACCCTACGAGTTTTATCAAAATAATGTACTAAGTATTATACACATTGAAAAGGTCTACAGAAAAGTCCGCGATGGTATATGTCTATCTCTTATGGATAACCCACAATAACTTTTTTTTGTCATTTACTTTTTACGACAAATAATGGCTAATTTTCGAAGCGATTTTAACCAATACAGCATTAATCCTTAACCAATTAAATACCATGGATACATTGTTCATTTAATATAGATCTATATGGCCCTTTACACCGTATGATTTAAGTGAATATTTTCGAAGATATTACAGATTTAAAAATTGCAGGACGTAGCGTTTGCGGCCGCCCGGCTATGTATATTATACCCGTGCGATGCCGGAGGCCGGAGCGGGCCGCTATATTTTTATACCTATACAACGTTCACAATTTTTCTGTAGTGAATTTAATATCAGCATTGCACCCGTGCGAAGCCGGGGCGGGTCGCTAGTATCAAGATAAAAATAAGATTATTCAGTCCATCCTGTCTCAAGTTTTAGCGAGACAAACAGAGAGATCATATTTACGAAAGAATTTAAAAGCTTTCCGATATTTATAACGACAGCTTATAATAGAATTGTAGAGCAGAGGGTATACCGCTATTCAGTAAACAATTAAACATCTTAAAAATGTACCTGTTGTTTTAAAAAAGTTATTTGTAATAACTTTAAGCTATGTATGAAAATCATAAATATTATACAGGTTGGAAGTTTTTGTTTTAAGAAGAGTAGGTACTTTCCCTTTAGGTAGTATAAAGAAATTCCACCCTGTATATAATTTAAAATCATATTTCAGTAAGTACTGATGCAATATTCGAAGCACTAAAAGAGAGTGGTATGTTTGAAGAATTGGAAAAGTTCCTACTTCTGTTCAAAGGCCCGACATCCATTACTGCCTTTGTTACTATAATAATGTGTAAAATATTTACGGAATTTGTCAGCAGTTCATGCTTGGTGTATTGCATAATGCCGCATATAGCTAGAGTGGTGAGATGATCATTATTACAACTAGCTTTCGCCCGCGGCCGCGTAGTAAAAGAAAAACTCGCATTGTTTCCGTTCCGGCATAAAAATTGTTATTAATATTTTTTTTAATTTTATTATAATTATGTAGGTATAGGTACCTACCTAGATAGATAATATATTGACTGCATAATTTACGTAAGATCATGTATAATGTTGGTAACTTTAGGTTCAGAGTTCGATTCCGAGTGAGAAAAATTGTTAGCCTTATGAGGTACAGAAGAATGTTCTCCTAGGTACTCGTTAAGAAAATTGACCATAGAAACATATTGAACAGAGGCGGCTCGAATCTTTAAAACTACTGTTAATACCCATGAATATATCCATCGTTCCATCATCCCATACACCTGTATAATACCTACTGTATTATGTAACGCGCGAAGCGGAGCGCTCACGATTGCGCTCCAATGAAAAAAGATTTAGTACATTTCCTAATACGAAATCCAATAGGAGTGAAAGAGAGGGTTTTGCCAGAGCCCTGCGCGTGAAACAGAAGATTTTCTATGGAAAAGTAGCAAAATTCGGAGCGCCGCACCCGCAAACGTTGCCGGTTCGTTTTTACCGCCCGGCAGGACAGCGATTGCGACGTTGCAAGTTGCCACTTCTATAATATAAACAAACACTCGAGTCAACTTCAATGCACGCGTGCGATTCATGCAATTTTCTAATTAAAATTATAAAATACCTACGTGTTGAAATAGCCTGTAGTTATCAGTATTACTTGTGAGTGTTAAAATGAACAATAATTATAATGTGGCGTTCATTAAAAAGTGTGATAAAACGTTACAAATTCGGCTTGAATGTAAAGCTAAGGGACCGCCACGGCCTGAACTTGATCACGCAAAAATGTACGACAAAAACGAAAACATATACGCGTGTGTTTAAATCTGAACAATATGTGAAAACACCGTGGTTGTGTGGTTGTGATGAAAGCAACAACATACATTTACGAATGTCTTGTCGCTTTAAGTTATAGATATTTTTGCACACCAAAAAGAAAGACGTATGTATTTCCTTTATAAGTAATTTTTTTGATAAATGTACTGCTTTACACCATGTATTTTCAGTGTTTTATTTCAAGTGAACACCCATAAAATTTTGTCACGAGCCGCCTCTGATATTGAATACAAGCTATTTCCAATTTTTTCCTAGCTTCTTTTATCTAAATGAAATATATTTTTAAAGGCTTGATTTTAGTGTAAAAGTGAAAATGTGGAATAATAAAACACTTGGCACAATGGGTTTCACATATTTATTTAAATTCGTTAAAATAATGTAGGTACATAATATCTAAAGTATAATTTTACACTACTATACTACCAATGTTGCCACAAATTTAATATAACGATAAAAATATCTTTTCAATATTAAATTTCCAGAGCATAACACTAAAAATAAATCCCCACTACTTGATGTCAAGTGCGGTGTTGGCTAGTTGCCTCCCATTTCATTTGATTACGGGAACTCCTGCCAACGCGCTGGTTGTAGCGTATGGTAACATTCCTCGTAAGAAAATGGTTAGTTTCACAGAGCAATTATTATACATAGTTTAATATCTTATAAGGTCTAAAATGATATTTTTCTGCTCTTAGTATAAAAAATGTATTTTTTTGAGAGTCCGCTTTATAATACCTAGTATCGAATGAAGTTGATTTCAATTTGCAATATATAGGTACAAATAAAAACATATTTATTTGTACCTATATATATATTATTATCTTAGACACTTATTATTATCCATATTTCTAAATTATAACTTCTCAATCATACATAATACATCCAAAAATATTAATAAAATAAGCCATTACTTACGAAACCGTCTTTCGATAAAACATCTAAGATTAACATCTTATATGAATTTTTTTATAAAATAACCATATTTTTTTATCTAGATGCTGGCGGGCACTGGTCTTTCAATCATCGGGATTCTAGTGGTCTGGTTCACAGTCACCGTATGGTCCAGAGCTATATGGCATGATATAAACATTTACCCAGAATGGGCAAACATTCACCAATTTATAAGGAAATAAAATGTGTATTGTTAATTTGGGCGTTTTATTTTTAGTCCATAAATTCCTACCTACTTAAAGATATACCTATAATACATAATATTATATGTACCTAATTCGGACTAACTATCAACTAACTGCAGTACCTGTATGTTTTCCTTTCATGGCTAAACTACATCACCGATTTTAATGAAATGAAAATCCAATAACCTAACTCAAGAAAACTCAGTAACTAACCTAATCTAACTTTTGTTTTCAAAAATCAATTTAAGAAAATGCATTTAAACTCTAAGAGCTAGCGCACACGAGCAACTTTGTCTCCGCAACTATTTTGTCTCTCCCATCAATTTGTATGGGGAGTTGCGTCGCTACGTGCGCGCACTTTCATACTAGCCTATGGGTGGAGAGACAAAATAGTTGCGGAGACAAAGTTGCTCGTGCGCGCTAGCTCTAAGCGAACAAAGTCGCCTGGCGCGGGCACCGACTTGTAATCGATTTTCAACGCAATTAGAACAATAAATATTTTAACATTTGAGCATATTATTAGACAAGTCATTGTAAATCTGAAATCACCGTTACAGCTACACCAATAACACCGGTGCGTACCTATAATAATAATTATACATACGAGGTGTCCCACTGTTGGTATACTAAGCTCAAAGGGGGTTATAATTTTGCATACGCTGAGTACCTACGTAAAAAATACTAAAAAATTCCAGACGCATTTTTTTCAAATAGATGAATTTTTAAAACTATGTGTAGGTAGTAGGTACACCCATAACAAGCAACCCGTCCATTTTTGCAACCAGCACGTGAGCTATCGTTTGATTGTGTTTAAGATTATGTTTTCAATTTTTCATAGACAAAATGCTCACATTAGAGAAGCGGTATATTATGACGGCTGCGCGAAGCTAGAGAAGAAAACATGGATTTTCACAGATTTTCAGGAAAAATTTAGCACATTAATTTTTGGCGTAATTTTGTTATATAAGTATTTTTTACGTGATCAGTGTATGCAAAACTACAAGTCCCTTCACGCTTAGTATACCAATAGTGGGACACCCTGTATAGGTAATGGTAAATATGTGCGTATTCATTATACCTACATTACAAGATGATGAGGGATAGAATCAGCGATCGCGAATCAAGAGTCCGCGTCGCATTGGTAGCAAATTAAGTATTTGTACTTGTCACAATTTTTCGACAAATTGTTATCCCTTGAGTTAGAATATAATAATTTTCGAAATAATTTTGATGAAATAATACTTTATACATAGGTAATTGAAAGAGAAAGGCATTATCCTATTCATATGCAGAATTCTTAGTCTAATATAATACAAAATAAAACACAAATAATTTTATATATTTTATTTATTAACAATTATTTAACAATATAACTATACCATTATTTACAAAATGACATACAATCTATTTACAAATACGAACTGTTATAAATCCTGCACCTACACTTACTCGTTGAAACCAGGAACTAAATATTTCACACCAAAATGCTTGTATACAAATGCAATATTCGTTATTAAAAGCAGGCCATAGTATCATATAAAATGTATATTTTAACTTTTGGTTCGTGTTTCGTGACTACTTTGAACATAATTTGAATTTCTCAGTAAGTACAGAACTTAGGTTAAGAATAATACTTTTCAAACAGATTTAAAAAGCCATAATATATCCATTATAATAAGAAAATTGTGTGTGAAAGAAAGGAATTAAACTAACATAATCACGAGTCACAAAGTTAAATCAATATTTTGTGTTAAAAAGGCACTTTTGAAAATTGTATATTTTTATTTATTTGTATATTTATTGTATTAAGTGTAAATGCATTACAATATTGCTATTCATTATAAATATCTCCCCTGAGTAAATTTCAAAACTTATATTTTAATGCTTTAAAAAAAATGCTTTAAATTTTAATTTTCATAATAAATACATTTGAAGTATAGTTTCTTTTAAATAAAATTTGTCATACAGTTACAATAATTATTATAAGCTTAAGATAGATTTACTGGCAGTTAAATTTTATGAATTGTTCGCTGAGGTTAAAGAAACTTACTATCTCTGTCATTTGAAAATTATTTTACGAGAGAAACATAGATAGGTATTAAGATTTTTTTGGGACTTTAAATATATTAAGTATTAACATTTCAAACATGATATTTATATAAATAAAAATGTTGTTGTAACTTGTATCTGTTTGTATCTGTTTTCATTAATTTATATATTATTAAGCCCGTAGGTAATAATCTTATTTTATTACTAGGAACTACATATATATTTAAAACGTTATAGTAAACTAAATTATAACTAAATCACCAAATCCACACCCGTGTTTCCATTTTAACACATAAATAAATAAAATATATGTAGTTGGTTAACTCCATTTTGTATACCCGCTAATGAGGTGCTATAAAAATATATATCTGTACGTTTCTTCTAAACGGATGGACCAATTTAAGTGTTGCTATAAAATTAGAATTGGTCACTAAATCATGATTATTGAAAGAAAAATTAGGAAATGAATATTTGGGGAACATAATATCATAAATATATTTTTATTTGTATTGATCTTATTTTTGCATTGTATAAAATTATTGAGTGTAGAGGTAAAATAAATTATTTATTAAATTAAGTTTTAATGAATTCAACATTTTTCATTTTCTTTTTATAACGCTTACAACTTCTCGTAAGTTGTAAAATTATGCTTAATTGCAATTTTAAAATAGGCAATAAAAATAATGTTCATTTATTTTAAAGAGATTCACGAGATTCTCTATCAATACCTTTTTTTCGCCTTTTTTGTAAAATCGTATTTTTTAATTTATTGCCAGCATTAATATTATCGACAATAACATAATTAGCATTTTGTTGCCACTTTTACAAGCATAATTAAACACGCTCTATTAGAAAAAATAAATAAAAAATTTCAACCAAAAAAATTATCTTCTTCAAATCAATCTTAGGTATTCCAAGACAGTTTATTGACTTTTTTAAACTGTCAAAATGACAAAACATTAATAATCCCGCCATTTTTTTTAAATTTAAATACAGACTATCCTTGGCTTTTTATACCAAAATATCGTATTATAAAAATGATAATATTAAAACTATGTTCCTGCAATATGATTTATTTACACTTTGAACATATTTTTTTGAGTTTTTATAAAGAAACTTGTATATTTTTTACTATTTTGATATATTATTATATTTTAATATTACAATATTCGCACTACTTTGGCACATAATTATTGTCTATTGTTCTATATGAATATCACATTATACAAATTCGTTTTAAAATTCGCAGGTAAAAGTATGAAATATTTATCATTTTTTAGCACCATTTATCCATCAAAAATATATAAGTAAGATTCTTTAAAGCAAATTAAAATCTGTAAGTACTAAATTACTAATAAGTTTCTCCGTATGTTATATTTTTAATAATAATCCACTGAACATGATAAAATTTTTCATGAACATACATAGATGACCTAAAAATTGGGTCACCACAAAATCCGTCAAAATCTGAAATACATTTTAAATACGCGAGAAAACCGCGGGCGAAAAGCTAGTTCAATAAATCTAAATTCGAACCATCAAAATTTAACTTTTAACACAAGAAAACAGTCCATTTAATAATCCCGAGGTCGCATTATTAGCTAGTAACAAGGGGTTATGTGGTATTGAGCAATTAAATTGTCCAACATGGGCCAAAGTGTTGGGGGTGACGTCACAGGCGAGTGTCAAGTTCTGGGCCATAGCGGACGTGGGGGTCAGGGGTTTGAGTCCCGCGATGTCGGAGGGTTTGAAGATAAGTGACCCCCATGTGGGGTAAGCGCCCCAGACGATGAGGGTGGTTATTATTTTGGGACCGATTCCGCCGACAGCCTGTAAAAAGAAACAAAATTTTTTGTACAAAGTCTCAACAAGAATATTTTAATAAATACTACAATTTTGACTTGTTAGTTGTTAGTCAAAATTGTAGTATTTGTAATACAATTTTTCTAATATCCATACGTGGTATGGTAACTTGTAATAAGTATGGATACTTTTAATATAAATTATTATCTGTAATATTATGAATGCAAAAGTGTTTTCTAAGCTTATATTTTTTCACGTCGCAATACAATTTTATAATGCCTTATACGGCTAAATGCTAGGGAGTGATATCAGTTTCTTTATTACCATTATTACCATTACCATTAAAACTAGTGTCCGACCGAACTTTCGGTTTCGGTTTCGGCCGAGTTTCGGCCAAAAATCAAGTTTCGGCCGCAGTTTCGGTTTCGGCCAAAATCGGCCGAAACTTTTGCCGAAACCGAAACTTATTTCGCAAGTTCAGTGAACTTAGTTCACACACGTTCACGCTCGCCTAACTTCATTTCCTCGGCAACGCTTTGACGGACGCTGTCAAAACGTTGGTTGACCCACGCTGGTGGAAACAATTTTTGATTATCTATGTTGAGATTGGAACTGGGTGTAATAGTAATTAATAATTATTATTTTTATATAAGAGGTACCTAAAAGAGACTGATTATTCTTCAAAAGTCTTCTAAGTAGGTACAAATACCAATCCAAAGTATTAAAGACTCTTTAATAAAGAGAAAGATCTCAAAATACCAAAACTTAAGTATTTAAAGTAACAGTAACAATTACTGATTTGATTTAGATGACTGATTTTACTGAGAACTTAATTTGAAAAAATAATAAAAATTAAAATTGTTATTATTAATATTTGAAAAATATTTTTTTTTTATTTTATATTAAATAAATGATTACAACAAATTTAATATACTATGTTTTCATTTCATGCCCTAATTAAGGCAAAATAATAGGTAAAATGCACCAAAGTTCAGTATTTTTAGAAATTTCATACTTGACCACGTGAGTTTCGGTTTCGGCCGAAACTGAAGCCACGGCCGAACATTCGGTTTCGGTTTCGGTTTCGGCCTGGAAACCAGTTTCGGTCGGACACTAATTAAAACATCTCACTTTGAAAATTTCCTTTGACCACGCAACGAAAGCTAGCAAAATCTATCAAAAAAACATTTTTTTCAAGCTAGCAACACTCACCATCTTCGAAGTGGGTATGTGGGCAACACCAGCCACTATAGCATTGGGGGGCGTCCCCACGGGCATGTGGAAAGCCATGGAGCAAGCTAGTGTTGCTGGCACCATGAGGTAGCGGGGGTCCATGTCTAGGGTTCGAGCCTGGGGGAGGAAATAATGGTATTAAAGTTTAGTTTTCTTATGATTGTGATTAATTTTATAGAAATTGAGCATGTCCTGTCATGATAATGATGTTTAAAATAAATAAATAGAAACTAGAAATAAAGGTTCTAATATGAAAAAATAGGTGGTGAACTCTCACTTAAACAGTACTCTTCCATTGTCTATAATATGGAAATAAATGTTAAATATTAAAATATGAATAGTATTGTGCTAAATCCCGTATCCAAACAATGATTTTTATTGAAGTGAAACTTCTTTATCGGGTTTGGAAAAAATTTAGTGTAACATTTTTTCGTTACGCGTGACATTTTTCCGTTACGCGCCATCTTGTTTTTATCCCTACCACGCGTGATTGACGTATTTCTGTAAAATTGCATATAATAAATTATTTTTTGAAAAATAAGGTCATAAAGAAGTTTCACTTCTTACGTGTGTACACTAGTACACGCACACATTTTTTTTACGCTCCGCAAGCTATATCATGTCGCGCCAGACGTTGCCTAATGGAAAAGCGGCTTTAATAGTACTTTCATTTATAAATATATGTATGGAAACAGCAACAATGGAGTTTCTTGCCGGTTCTTCTCCATAGATACTGTTTTCCAAAAATAAATGTTAAAATATGTTATGATTATACGATTCAAAAGTGCTTCTAGAAGAAGTCCAATTGAATAAATAAATGTTTGATTTCCGAGATGCCATTGATAGTAGCCAGTATTCTGACTCACCATGTTGGCCAACACTGGCAGGATCAGGTTGGCAATAGCCACGTTGGAGGTGAACTCGGTGATGAACTGCGTCACCAGCACCACCACCAGCAGCACGATCGCCGGATGGAGACCATGTAGACCCGTCAGGGAGGTTCCGATCATCGATGATAAACCAGTGGCCTTGCTGCCTTCGGCTAGTGCGAAGCCACCACCTGGAAGATTAAATATTAATTAATATAGTTAAAAAAAAAGACGTGTGGCACTCGGGGACTGCCGCGGTAAAGCTATTGCATGCTATGCCTTCAAGCCACACCTCCGTGTCCGTCGGAGTGGGGAGCGTGAGGTTTTTTCGTTACGGAATTTCTGGATTCGGTCCCCGCGCTCAAGGCCCGCGATAGAAGCTATGCAATAGCTTAAAAAATACAAAAAAAAGCGTGTGTGCCGAGCACAAGTGTCAGAAGTGAAACTTCCTTGGCAAGATTCAAATTTCAAAGGTACCAAAATCGTCGCCTTACTGCATGACGTGACGGTATTGTCATGACGCGACCTTGAAATTTTACTCTCAACGCGCCTAACGAAATTTCACTTCAAAAAACGCTTGCTCTCATAAAATTATTGTATTAGCACTGATCCATGATAAGTGTAAAAATTTTGAACTATCTGTTTAAAGTGCGTCAAAATGGAGTCTACAGGAGTAATTTAAATACAAACAAATAGGTACAAAACAAATAGGTACAAATAGGAAACTATATACTAAAAGCGTGTAAAAAACAGATTCTCTATTTATAAACAATTTTTTTAAGTAACTTACCAAGTAAGAAAAGCAATCCCCACGGGATTTTTTCCTTCAAAATGTTCCACGTGACAATACTGGGAGACGGTTTAGATTGCACCAATTCTTCATCTGAAATAAATAAATGTTATAAATACTATACAGAGATAACTTATTTTCACATCGCATCACATCGCATGACGTCACATCACTACATAGTATAAAACAAAGCCGCTTTTTCTGTCCCTATGTCCCCTTGTATGTTTAAATCTTTAAAACTACGCAACGGATTTAGATCCGGTTTTTTTTAATAGAGTGATTCAAGAGGAAGGTTTTAGTATATAATTTATTAGGTTTTAGACAAAGCGGGCGAAGCCGCGGGCGGTAAGCTAGTTATAATATATGACATGAAAATCATTTGAATTTGAATTTGAAATTACAACCATAAAAATAAAACATTAAATCACATATCAAAATTGTTCTTACTACCCTCAATTCTTACAAAACTCAATAAGTTCATATATATATTTTTATAGATTTATTTTGTTTATAATCAAAATAGTCATTTTATATAATAAATCGTATATTTTTTTATTGTCTGTTAACAAGCCGTGGCAACTTGTAATTAAAACAACACTCGGCTATATATTTGTATCTTCTATATCTGTAATCATGTAATGGTGTATGTTTTGTAAGTTGTCCTAAATAAATAAATAAATAAATTATACTTACAAGAAGAAGACGACGAGAAGAATTTGATGAAGTCCATAGACATCGGTAGCACGAACATCAGTATCACAATGAGAATGGATACCACGCCGTCTTTCACTTTCCTGAAAGTTTTTGATATTATTAAAAAAATTGTAAGAAGTAGACGATCAGAAGTGGAATGAAATATAACTTACATGGTGGTGATGACATCAGCCCATCCAGGCATGAAGCCGGGCTTCCTGAAGATGTACAGGAACACTGCCAAGATGAACAGCATTCCTGACGACTGGAATAAATATATATATTATTTATTAACATAAATATTATACAATTAAATACATTTTGTTTAAAATACTGTTTCTTTTATGAAAACTAGTCTTAAACTAAAAGCTAGCTATAAAAATAGAGGAGTAAAAACTTAATTAGTTATTTGGTTAAAAAAAACTAACCTAAATATAAAAAAACTTAATTAAGTCATCATCATCATCATTTGCAAAGTTCAATAAAAAATAGGTGTTTAATTTATTTTATAATTTTGCTAAATTAACTGTTATGTTTAAAACTACCTTCTATCTTTATAAATGTATACTTCAGTGTCAGATCTTCAAAATTACTCAACAGATTTTGATGGGAGTTTTTTATTGAATAAATTGATTGAGGACATTTTTTGTATATAATTTTCGGTTTTAAACAGAGCAGACGAAGCTGCAGGGGAAAGCTAGTTTGATATATACAGAAATAAATGCCATACCTTTTCATGGAAGGTGACAGGTCCCAAACCCTTGTATTGGTCTTTAATCACTCTCATGGTGTTCTCCGAGCCTGTTGATGCGGCATTCACTTTTTTGGCAGCTTCACTGTTTGGTCTGGAAAATAAATTAAACCCATTATTAAATATATTGGAAATTAATAGATAATAGGAGTTTCTAGCTAGCTTTCTATTAGTGAAAAAATCATTAAAATTAGTCCAGTAGTTTCGGAGCCTATACAATTCAAACAAACAAACAAACCTTCCTCTTGAATTTGATAATTTTGGTTTTATGACTTAAAATGCTTTATAAATATAAATTTATAAAGGATGCGGGTTCGAGTCCCATCTCATGATCGAATTTTTTCTGTTCTCTATAAAATATTAGTGTAGTAGATTAGCTGCTTCCCGTGGTTTCATTCGCGTCAATGAGATTTTCCTTTTAATCCTAATATTCCTGTGGGAATATCTATATTAAAAGTTACTCCTTAATACAGGGGCTATCATATGTCAGTAAAACTTCCGTCAAAATCAGTCCAGCCGTTCCAGAGATTAGCCGGGACATATAGACAGACAGACAAAGATCTATATGCATGTTGTAAAAAGCGGTTATTTTAATATTACAAATAGACAGTCCAATTTTATTTGTTGTAAAGCTGTAATACCTAAAAAGTCCCATAAAAGTGACTTGTAGGGAGATCCACACAAGTAACTGCATGAGCAACATGGGCGGCATGCTGTACGCCATGAACCAGAAGAAATCCACCGCGCCTGATATCTCCGGGAACTCACTGGAAAAATAATTTATTCAATTTATAAATAAACTATCTTATCGCCAGCTTTGTCTAAAACCTAATAAATTATGTACTAAAACCTTCCTCTTGAATCACTCTATAGATAGAGTGATTCAAGAGGAAGGTTATCCTCCTCTTGAATCACTCTATAGATAGAGTGATTCAAGAGGAAGGTTATAGATATAAAATAATTTGGAAAATCCAAAAGTGCACGCCTCATAATTTTTTTTTAATAAATATTTATTAATTATTATTTTTGTTTATTTAATAACAATTAAACCACATCGAATCAGACCCTGAAAAATGAAAGGGTTCTATTCCTGAGCATACTCAAGCGTAAGAGAAAAAAAAAGACTCGATTAGTAAAGTATTTCGGTCGCTATCGTGTTAACAAGAAAAAGGATCCGCACATACAGACACACGGACGTCCAAGACAGAACTTTTTTAAACTGTTTTTTAACTAGTTTATATAACAAAAATGACATCAAAAATATCATGAACGTTAAAAATAGTGTTTTTTCTTAATATGTGTGTGTATGTATTATCTTACAAGTGCAATGTATGATACATATAGACATTTTAAGTTTGAAAAATCAGATGTTTTGCGCGAAGTGACAGTAGTACTATATTACTTGCTCTGTGGTAGTACCCACCTCAACGCTTCGCTTATGAGGCGTGCAAAAACCGCATCAAAATCCGTTGCGTAGTTTAAAAGATAAAGAAAAAAAAGATTAAGCATACAAAGGGACATAGGGATTAGGGACAGAGAAAGCGACTTTGTTTTATACTATGTAGTGAAGTGATAATCAAATAAATGGAAGAAAAAGTATAAAACTTACATGTTACTTTAAATTTTACATGTTACAAATAAAACACTTATATGTTTTATTTGTATAGTTTTGTTTTGTGAAGTCAAATACATATTTATTTCTATCTTTTCAATTCGTAAATAGTTTGAACGAGTAGAAAATGCAATTTATAGTAATTAAAAAAAAAACAACACTTATTTTCGAAAAGCTACTATTACCCGAGACTATTACTTATTAGTAAGAATTATTTAATGGCAACACTTAACATTTTGTCAAAATTAACTGATCATAGACAATTTGCAACGTATGCGTACACGCAAGTATGTGTAAGTATCAAATGGTCATAAGTTTTTATATTTTCTAAAACGACATCTAAGCATCATTAGTTCGTGATTCCAAATAAAAAAGAGTGTGTGCCGCAACACATGTCAGAAGTGAAACTTCTTTGACAAGATTCAAAGATACCAAAATCGTCGCCTTTCTCAATGACGTGACGTGACGATTTTACTCTCATCGCGCCTAAAGAAGTTTCAATTCAAAAATAAAAATAAAATACTTACGAATCAAAGATGCCTTTGAAAGCGGAGTTAGTAGCTGTTCCCACGAGTGTACCGCAACCGCCTAGTGTTGATGCGTAGGCGATACTCAGATAGTAGCATACTGTAATGTCACTTGGTATTGGAGACCTGGAAAATAAATTATTGAAGTGAAAACTTCTTTAGCGGCGTTGAACACTTTTTCTGTAATGGGTATAAAATCTTAAACTCGCGTCAGGACACGTGACCTGATCGAAAAAGCATAAGACGGATACCATTCCAAAATATCAAACATGCTCAACGTTAATAATCAAGTTTTCACTTCTGCCGGCACTCCCGGAGTGCAACCCGTCTTTTTTAATAACTAGCTTAGCTATGGTATCTTCCGCATTTATTTGAAGAATTAAAATGTATTAGCTAAGAACGCGAAATGCGTTTATGTACTCTTAGAAAGGTTTTTCCCCGTTTCTGCAACTTTTTGCCATTGCTGATCCACTCCTATTGGTCGATGACTTTAAATAGCCTTTCTCAATAATCCAACACAGACAGTACTTTTCAATTAAAACCTATAGTCCTACAACTCCTTCTAATTTTATCTTGCTTGTTAAAATTTGTAAAGAACAACATTACAAAGGCTCCATTTTCTATTTTATATTGCGATCAATAAAGAATACTCACTCTTCTTCGCCATTTTTGTCTTGAGCAGGTTTTACGTCCTTCCCATTTTCGGGGAGAGCTTTCTTCTTGTTTATGTAAACGTCTCCTAATCCTTGCTGAAAAAGAGAAAATATAGTAGTTATTATTTAAATTATATCATTCACCAATAATGCTGCTTTTTATTGGTAAAAATGTTGAATTACAAATAAATGGACCAATTTTTTTTAAGTACTACAGAACTGTATTATAATAATAATTTTGGAAGTGTTCCAAATGCATGACCTTAACAAAGAGAGAAAAAGTTCAAACATTCGTGAGATAAGAATAGCTAAAAATATCCTTCCCAATTTCAATATAAATAATCCATAAAGTATTTTTAAACAAAATTACCTGTTCAAAAACTTCCAAGATGGCTTCCACGATGGGCACCATCATGGTAGTGGCAGCAGCGTTGGACACCCACATCGATATGAACATCGTCACAAAGGTAAGCCCGAGGTTTAACCTGTAACCAAATACAATTTGTATGTGAAAATATTAAATACTAGGTTTCCGCCCGCGGCTTCGCCCGCGTTTTCAAAGAAAAACCCGCATAGTTCCCGTTCCCGTGGGATTTCCGGGATAAAACCTATCCTATGTGTTTATCCAAGTTACCCTCTATATGTGTGCTAAATTTCATTGTAATCGGTAGTATTTGCGTGAAAGAGTAACAAATATCCATACTTACAAACTTTCGCCTTTATAATAGTAATAGGATTTAAAATACAGTGAGATTCTTGTATATTTAGTTTCATATCTGATACATAAAAGGTATGGTTCGTATTTATTAATAGCATACGCAAAAAGCTATTAAAAAAGGTAATCAAATAAAGCTCTATACTCTTGCCTCTTAAAACAAATAATGACTGCAGTATGATTAAACTAGTCTTCTAGTAGACTAGTCTGATAAAAATAATGAGAAGGTAACAATATCTACGTATCTTATAACATTACGACTTATTTGAATCACGATCTTAAATCTGAGCTGCCACAAAAAAAAAACACTTGCTGCAAAAGCCCAGCATCTTCAATGCATTATAATTTATAGCCTACCTTCTATGCGAGCATCCGACCACTTGCACAGTCCATAACGCCACCCTTTTAGGCAGTTTCGAGTGCTGAACTCCAGCAGCAATCATAAGCCCACCCATGAACATCATATTTGTCTCTTTCATGTACGCAGCGCATGTTTTATCTGAGTCCAGGATGCCCAGGGTGGGGAAGAGCACTATGGGTAACATGGAGGTCACTGGGAGTGGGAGCAGTTCTAGAACCCAGTAGGTGGCCATTATGAGCACTACATACATGCATTTGAAGGCCTGGAATTTATTAGATAGGGATTAGAGATTAAAAAAAAGCTTATTCATTTAATTCAAGGAGCTGTTTTCCTATATAGCTAATTGTTAAGTTCATTTGAATTGGTCAACTACTTAATATAAAAAAGCAAATTATTAATTATTGAGAAATTAAAGTATAAAATTCTGATATTATTGCTACATTCCAATAAATACTTATTGGCTATTGCAGGGTTAAATGTAATAAATTGTTGATGGAAGTTGTAAGCTTACGTTTGCTGATTCGGATCCAGCGTTTAAGATTGGTATTGGTAGTAAAATTATAGGAGTGAAGACTACTATTAGAGCCTTCCAATATATTGATACAAATAAACTAATTCTTTGCCATAGGGATGCACTTGTTCTGCCCTTTGAGAAATAATATGTATTCCCACTGTAAACGAAAAAAGAACACGATTAATATCAATTTGATAAACATATAAAAAATAATAATATAGAATTAAAATGATTAAAACGCACCGTGCTTCATCGCCAATACCATTTTCAACGGCGTTAGACATTTTGGAATATTTACTAAAGTTCCGTTATTTCTTCTTTCTTCTACCACATTCTCCAGTATATCTGCAAACAGAAAGATTCTTTTATTGATATGAAGGAAGCTAACTTAAAACGCACAAAATTGATAAATTAAAAATTTTAAATTGTGACTTTTAGCGCCATTCAATTGACAAAGAAAATTACACTATGATTAAAAAAAATCATGGCATATCAAATCAAATTCAAATGTGAGTCTCTCAATTTCAATTCTTATTAAAACATTGCATTGCATTTAAAACCAAATTATAACTCGTATTATTGAAAATATTCCCTTCTATTATAAAAAGCTTTAATTTTATCAAAAAGGCTCTATGAACGTTGCCGATCTGGCAAGAAATCCGTTATTTGTCAAACGACTTGTCATTTGACAGCCATGACTGATGACATTGACAGTAGATAATTGGCTCGGCTAAAGCGTACGAAAACATTGTGTTTATACACGATATTCTTTTAAATACAACAAATCTAGTGATAAAACCTTAATTATTTCTTAAACATTAAAGTTCTGTTCATGTTTAAGTTACAGTGTACACCAAAATGACTGAACAGGAGAACAAATCAGATACCGAAGGTAAGTGCTACAATAATACACATTTATCTCCTATTTTATGATATAATTTACGTAAATCTAAATGAAATGATCATAAATATGTTATTTGTATTCTATTTAGCACGTTTTTATATCAAATGCTGGTTTCTGCTTTCCATAAATTTTGTAAACATAACCTATACTTATAAGAACAATCAACAAACTTTTAATATTATTTAAAATAATTACTCATAATAACAATCTTATAACCAAATTTAACTTTAAATTAAAAAGCTACTATGTTTTAGGCAGAAGTTGAACTTCATATCAAGTGTAAGTAATGTAAACAACATCAAAACTATGATTCAATTATCAAGATGTTATTATTACTATCTAATTTGATAGTAGCTTTAGCAATGAAGAATATATACATAATAGCAATGAATATTAATCAAATTCTATTCAATAATAGTAAATTTGGTGCTTCTCACTACACACTACCTCGGCAACACAATTTGATAGTATGTATAATGTCTTGACCAACTACATATATGCAATGTTCATTTACAAATATTTAGAAAAACCAACTTTTTCAAGAAAAATCAATTGAAAAGGCAAATAATTTTTAATTAAAAAATAATAATTTTACATACATCATACACTAAGTTGTAAAACATAGCAAAACAATAATATTTTTCCCATTAGCATGTAATACTTAGTATAAACAATAAAAACCGGTTAATATGATGACATAATGTACACAGTGCATACTTCAAGTAATGTTTGTGTTTACTTGAATAAGAAGTTGTAAGATAACTTAAAACTTCTAGAAGGATTAGCCATTTATAAACAACATGTTATATATTTATTTAGTTTTCCGCCTGCGGCTTCGTCCGATTTGTCGAAAACCTAATAAGTTTTATACTAAAACATTCCTCTTGATTCACTTGATCTATAAAAAATTGCATCATAATCCGTTCTGTAGTTTTAAAGATTTAAGCATACATAGAGACAGAGAAAGTGACTTTGTTTTATGCTATGTAGTGATTTGTACATGCCATTCCAGCAAATGTCTTTCATAAACATACAGATTTTTTACTAAATTTTGTAATTTATATTGTTATTATTACAACTAAATAAGTGAATGTCCATCAAACACTTTAATACTCATATTAAAAAACAAGAAAGTTATGTTTAGGGGCCGTTCAAGTATTACATGACGCAATTTGTGGGGAGGGGGTCTTGTAAAACGTTATGATGCGTTACTGGGGTACAGTAAAATGTTACGGTGCGTTAAAGTTACAAGGGAGGGAAGGGGGGTCCAAAACCTTCAAAAATTGTGAAACTTAATACTTGAACGATCCCTTATCTAAAATTGCTCATAGCAAAAAAACTGAATTTAAAAACATAATGATGTTTTGATGTTCATTGGTAATAAACAATGGGATTTTATTACAAGGTTATGGTGATACTACGGTATAACTTGTACATTTAACCTAGCATTATGTGATTATTTACAGTTATAAATTGCCTTGCCAATCATTAAGTTTTCTTTGACACTGAATTTATTCATGATAGTTAAGTCTAAAAATAGGATTTGTAAAGGTATGTAGTTTGGATTTTTTTTATTTGTGTTAGAGTTAATGACCTAAGGACTTAAATATTGATTAATTTGGACACACACATACATATAATATGCTGGCTTTTTTACGAATTTTTCCTTCTTTGATTCGAGCGCCGTGGGCGCGGCGGTTATGCGAGTAATGTGTAGTTAAATATAATTTATTTTAAACTTTTATTTGTTTATCAGAGCCATTGTGTTATACATAAAACTAATCGAAGCGGACATTTGTAAAGCCCCACCTACATTAATTCAAACACAATACAATTAACATGGACAGATTATTTCAACAAAAACATTAGACCGTTTAGACTTTGCTCCTACCATTTGATATACATACTGGGCGCACAGTCCTTGAAACGGCTGTTATTAAAGGCATCATAAACATCGATTCAATGAGAATTTATTGTCAATGTATTACGTAAATGTACGTAATGTACGCATTGACGTAATTCACGCCAGGAAGCCATAGTCCTCTTATAGCTTAATAAACAATTAACGTGCAAATTTATTGAATATTTGCTCTTAAATATAGTATGATGTCTCAATGTTCAGGTTAATGTGAATTTTACTAAGGAGAGAAACTGTATTTCCTCCTTCCGTTCGTTCGTTATGTTTGGGTCACACTTTTCAGTGTGCACACTGGTCAAAACTACATACATATGTTACTTTTTTTTTACTTGGGCACGATTATAAAGCAATATTACAATAGAAAATACGTTTACAAATTAAGATTTTATATAGCTGCACTACGGTATACACGTGACACGTTTTTCGTGCAGGGTGAGAGGTTATATTTGACTAATAAAAATAATCAGCCAATTAGTGACACTTTTATCAAGAATAAATGAGTCTCCATTGATATGCGTTTCTATTTCGCAAGGTCAATAAAACAAACTTTAAATTTAGTGCATTAATTATATTATTGACCTTTTTACATTTTGTCGTTCATCTTTTGATGAAACAAGGCAACAATTTGCTTCTACTTTACAACATTAACACCTTTTTATGCTATGATTTATGACATGTTTTGAGCCAAAACTTCGTCGTGTGCCTTAGTTCTAAACCCATTTAAAACAACGTATTTTCCTCCTCGTAATCGTTCGTCTAACTTTGCAAAACTTCCGTGGCAAATTTGTCTTATCATACAGAAATCTACAAAAACCCACTTTACTGTCCTATATGACCATCACGCACAATGCTATGTTTAGAATCTAAATACATTGTCTGCGCGTGTTGGTAACATCACCACTGCTCGAGCGGTGAAGAAAAACATCGTGAGGAAACCGACATGTCGAAGGATCAAAAGTTCGACGACATGTGACATCCGCCAACGCGCACTAGGCCAGCGTGGTTGTGGTCTGTACCATCATTGGAGGCCCGTGTCCCAGCTGTGGGAACGTATATGGACTAATGATAATAAAAATAAATAAATAAATAATTTATTTTCCTCAAAACTCATTTCTACAGTTACAAAAAAGTACCTACAAGTAAATATAAATCAAGATGACTGGTGTCTGCGATAGGCCGTAGCCTGAAGTGCCGATCGCCAGGCACTCCCCAATTCGAACCGCTAAAAGTCTGTCAAGTAAATACATAAACAATTTAAATCTGTAAATGATGATGATGTTAAACAGTGCGTAATACTTAACTACATGCCTTATAGAGTTAGCTTACGGCCTTAAACGTAACTAAATGCCTGGATAAACAATTCCCAAAACTTCTTAGCATCTACCATTTAACACGTGCGGCATTTGAATACAATTGTTTACCTGCGACCCTCGTGACGTCATCGTGATACTTTTGTAAATTTTAAAAGGAACATTTTAATGTAAAACTCTTTTTCATTGTCTTTAAGGTTAATTAATATGGAAACGTAACTGCCAGTGTTGAGACTGAAATTGATTAAAGTAATAAATAGATCAAAAAATATATTCGCAGTATTCACTTGATAGGAAAGGGGCATTATTTGTTGGTCTAAATATATAAATCCTTTTGGGTCGTATTACCGGGGTGTATGAAACATAGCGTATAGCTTCACAAGTGTAATTTAAACTAAAGTACCCGTCACGAGAAGCTATAAATTATGTAAACAAACAT
>CAJQZN010019220.1:0-12326 GCA_907164685.1 Colias eurytheme | reverse complement strand
TTTGGAAGAAAAAAATAAAAAGATCAAGTTCAGTAACTCAAACTACCATAATATAATATTTTGACAATCGATTCCTCCTAAAGGCTTCCATGGAGGAATGTGTTTATTTTACCAATTATAGACCTAATTAAGAGCAATGTATCAGTACCGGTCACAAGTTGCACTTTTGAGTTTTTTGGAAGAAAGAAATATTTTTTGATCGATTGATGTGGAAATTGTTTGAGCCAAAATCATGTTTTACTGCGTATAACTCAGAAACGGTAGGATATAGGAAAAAATGATTCAGGTACAACTTGTAGATAATTTTATGGCCTTTCAACTTTTCCTTGAAAGTTTTTCTCTAACATGTACGGTTTTTGAGATTTAAGCGAAAAATGAAAAAATGGACCCATTTTCCCCCTCCCCCCACTCCGGGGCTCCTCCTAGTGGCCCGGGGTTTTAGTATGTTTATTACCTAGGGACTCTTGACATGTTTCCGAAGAAACATCTTACGTTACTAACTCACGCACTCTAGAACTTTTTATTCAATGGACTATATGTCTTGACGTGTACATTTTGTGTCGTTCACATTTCGTGTAAACAAATGTACAAACACATGTACAAAGAACATTAAAGCAGGACAAATTTGATAATAATATTGGTTGGTTTATAGTAATAACAACGAAATCTATACTAATATTATAAAGAGGAAAGGTTTGTATGTATGTATGTATGTATGTATGTATGTATGCTTTTCACGCATAAACTACTGGACCGATTTTGATGAAATTTGGCACAGATATTCTTTAGACCCTGAGAAAGAACATAGGCTACCTTTAATTGCGAAGTATGTACCACGGGCGAAGCCGGGGCGGACCGCTAGTAATTAATATCTATATATCTCATACATTCGTAGTCTATTCTATTGAACGCTACGCTAACAGAAATCGACTTGACTGGGGGCAGATATACTAGAGAAAATGACAACCATAGACAGTGAACGACAGCAATGCCTTGGCGATAAGTCACATTGGTCACAATAAATAGCATAGATGGTATTTAATTCTGCATTATTTTGTACGCGGCGTTCTGTGGCTGACGCGGACGTTTTGAAACGCGGTTCAATTCGAACGCTAGTTTAAATTTATAGAGCTTCCATTAATTAACGAATATATTTGTTTTATTACGACAACAATATTATAATTATATTTTTTTATTTACTGCTGCGTTTCTGAAACACGTAAGTACTTTTATGATACGTGAACTATTTTATTAAGCATAATATAATAATTAGAATCCAATTTCTCTTCTTTTTACAATATGAACATTTGTGTAAACAGTTATTCTATTGTTTTGTCTTTATTCCAAAAATTAATATTAGATTTGTACATATAAATTAGGTCTAGGTACATACCTACTATTCAACACAATGTTATAATACACATCGAATTATATTTGTGTTCAATATTAGGTACTTACATAAGATTTTTGGTTTGTTCGTTACGATTTAATTAAAACTTCCTTAGCGATTTGAAAAATTATTAATACATTAGAAAGCTAAATCATTCCTGATGAACTTATGTACTTAATATTATTATGTACTGCGGAAACGGGTTAAATACCTACTTAATTAAATTACCTAGGTACCGAAAAAAATATGAAAGACGTCGGTTAAAAAAGAAAATATTTTTTTGTATTTGAAAATGATAATGTAATATGTACAAGTAAGTACATATTGCTACATTTTTTCCGCGTAATTTAGGCCCCTATTGATAACTCAATCAAATCTTATATAATTTTTCAAATCTTCTAAACTTTTTTGTGTGAGACTCAAACACACTACATCGACCCTGTGCGATTTCTAGTTTAAAATAAAAGAAGCCGAGTACTTTGCATCTTAATGATCCCAAATATTATAAAATATCCCAATAGTTCTGCCCTATTGCCCCTTTTTTGTTTTTTTTTTCTCCTTAAGAACCGAAGAACCTACCTTGTGTATTAACAAAAACGTTAAAAAAGTAGCCAAATAGGTCCAGCCGTGCGCGTGTTTTACGCTTTGAAATACATTCGGCGATTAATTTTAGTTATTACTTAATAAGTTATTATTAATTACTAGCGGTCCGCCCCGGCTTCGCCCGTGGTACATGTTTACGTTTTCTCTACATAAGAACCATCCTCGTACTTCAAGGAATATAATAAAAAAAGAATTATCGAAATCGGTTCAGCCGTTCTCGAGTTATGCGCTTACCAACACATTTTGCGATTCATTTTTATATATGTATAAAAGAGAAGTTAATGCGCTTACAACTAAATTTTCAAAATATTGTAGATCTTATCTCACCGTATTAGGGTATACAATAATTAATAAAGAATTCAAAGGTGCCTTATGATTTTTTAATTTTAATAAACAATAAAACTGGATCCCAAACGTTTCGGTGTTATTAAGCAATTTCCCTGTTGGCATTTTTTTGTGTGAACAGGTTTCTTTTAAAATAATAACAGCCAGCGTTTTCCTCTTACAAGATAATTTTTGCAATGCGTTTTTTCCACATGTGTTTCTAATATTCGAGTTGATTATGATTCCTTTTTCGAGCCATAATTTGTACTAGAAATACGTGTATAATACCTACTGTTGCCCGCCACTTTGTCCGTGTGTGGTTAAGAGGATACAAAGAATCTGTTGCAATTGCCCGTTAGTCCCGTCTTGTTGCAAAGTACCTTCTTAACTCCATATAAAACAAATCCTGCCAAATTAAAAAATTTGTTTCACAAAAAATGAAGACATTTTGCACAATATGTTCTTTGGATATCTACTAAGTGGTATCATTTAAGCTATCACCAATTTAATTAGTTTTGTGTTTCTTAAATAATAGGGTTTGTCCTCAAAATAGTAGATCTGTCACCAAAATGTAGTCACCAAACAATGCAAAATCAGTTCCACAATAAATCACCTAAAATCCTGAGATATAAGGTCTAGTACCAAATAAATGTTTTTGTATGTATGTATTATAATAGGTGTGCCTTAATAAGTATTTAAGCAAACTAATTTAAAGAGATCACCAATAAATAATAATATGTTACTAGAAAATTTGCATTAAGTTCAAAAAAAAAATTAGGGTTGTCATCATCGTTTCAACCAAAAGATTCTGCTACTAGTCTAGTTAAGACTCCCAAGGTTCTAAAATTCCACTGGTAGTATAAATTATATTTAAATATTTTTTTAGCAGAGTAGTAATTAAAACAATTAAAGTCAAAATAATCAATATTTATCGTTTAAAATAATTACCAATGAACAATGAGCGCTGGTTTAAAATAGCTGGTTTAAATGGCTAGCAGAATAGTAGATAAAGCACTTAATTAAAGTTAAAATAATCAATATTTATTCTTAAAAATAATAACCACTGAATAATCAGTGCTGGTTTGGATTTCGAAGGGCGCCCCCTTTGATCATTTTTTCATTAAAATTATAAATTGATGTATTAAATTGGTAACGAATACTATTAATTTAATATCTGAACGAAATAAAATGTTACTACTGTATTGGTGACAAAATATCAAATAAAAAGGAGTCGCAGTCAGGGATCGATAATCGATTTATTTGGTGACAGATCTACGTATACGTAGTATATTATTATTAGTCTGTGGATCTACCATTCTGAGCACAGAGCTATTATTTAAGTAACAAAACTTTTATAAGAACGAAGTTTATATTCATGTAATACAATATAATTTTATTGGTTTTCGATCTCTTATTTTACACATATATTAACATTAATTTGATAATTCAAACCTGGGAACTATTTTTGTTTATCTGAGAACGAAAATATTTCGTGGTGATAGATATATTTATTAGGTGAAACAACTTGATGACAAATATAAATTTTGGTGATAGAAAATATAGTTCCCTCTACTAAGTAGGTACTAACTACTAACAAGCTAATTGTAGAATTATTTCATCTTTATAACTACTTACCTGTATCGATCTTCGAAATTTCGTGATGAGCATGATATAGCCATTTTTTTTTTCAGGTACACTATTAATATACAAAATGGGCGATACATATGCAGATAACCTTAACGGTAAAACTTTGGGAAACATTGATTTTATGGAGAAACAAGAACATTATTACTTCATTAAATTTAGAGCTGGAGAAATGTCTAGACTCTCCATTCTTAACGACCACGTTTTCCGATATTACATGTCACCTTCAGGAGAATTTTTGGAGTATCCAAAACCAATGAATCCCGGGGATAACGCAAAAATTATACACAAAGAAGAAAGCAGCTACGGTGTTGAAGCTTTCAAACATTCGACGTTGCATGATACTGTTACCAAATATATCGTAGAAACAAAGGAAATTAATATAATTTTTGATAAGATAACGGGAACAATGAAAATACATGATCGGAGAGCTAATAGAGACGTATTGATTGAATATAGTCCCTTATCGTATGTAAATAACATAAGCAAACAAACGACATATCAACGGGCTGATGAGTATTTTTTTGGCGGTGGAATGCAAAATGGAAGATTCACCCACAAAGGAAATGTAATCGATATTGCCAACACTAATAATTGGGTTGATGGTGGTGTAACCTCCCCGTGTCCTTTCTATTGGTCGACGTATGGTTACGGTATACTTAGAAATACTTGGCAGCCAGGCAAATATGACTTTCAGGATAATTCAAATGAGGTAATAACAACTTCACATAGGGGTGAAGATTACGATGCATATTATTTCATAAATTCTAATCCTAGAAATATTTTAAGAGATTATTATGAATTAACTGGCAATCCTCTACTCATGCCCGAATACGCTTATTATGAAGCACATCTAAATACGTTTAACCGTGATTATTGGGTACCGGTGGACTGCAATGTTCGTGGTGCTATTTTATTTGAAGATGGAAAGTATTATAAAAAATTTAAACCAAACGATATGAATGGCAAAGAAGGTATTCTAGAATCGTTGAATGGCGAAAAAAATAATTATCAATTCTCTGCTCGGGCCATGATAGATAGGTATAAAAGACATGACATGCCTTTAGGATGGTTCATTCCTAACGACGGTTATGGTTCGGGATACGGACAAACTGATTCTTTGGAGGGCGATATTGAAAATTTAAAGGAATTTTCTAAATATTCTCTTGAAAACGGTGTCAAAGTTGCATTGTGGACGGAGTCTAATTTAGAACCTACTGATCCATTACATCCCAAGAAAGGAGAAAGAGATTTGGGTAAAGAAGTCAGCGTGGCTGAAGTAGTCGCTCTTAAATGTGACGTAGCGTGGATTGGAGATGGATATTCATTTGCTTTATCCGCTGTTGAACATGCTCATGATATTTTCGTTAAGAATGCAAAAGAAACTGCAAGACCAATGATCATCATGGTAGACGGCTGGGCTGGAACTCAAAGACTTTCTGGTATATGGAGTGGAGATCAGCGTGGAGGGGAGTGGGAGTATATAAGATTTCATATACCTACTTATATAGGATCGGGTTTATCCGGAATGCCGATTATTGGTTCAGATATGGATGGTATTTATGCAGGAGGTGTCAAGGAAATAAACATACGTGATTACCAATGGAAAGCCTTCACACCATTACAATTAAATATGGATGGCTGGGGTAATAAACCAAAAACACCGTTTATTTTCGATGAAGAAGCGACATGTATAAATAGAGCATACTTAAAATTGAAGTCAATGCTTATGCCTTATAATTACACTTTGGGATATGAGGCGATCAATGGATTACCGATGGTCAGAGCTATGTTTCTAGAATTTCCGGATGAAACGACGTCATATACAAACGAATCAATGTATCAATTTATGTGGGGGCCAAACATATTAGTAGCTCCAATTTTTAATGACACTTGTAAAGATATGTGTTCTATTCGTAACGGTATATTCCTTCCAAACAAAGACCAAGTATGGATAGACTTTTTTACTGGACAAAGGTTTCAAGGCGGCAAAATTTACAATAACATTATTACGCCCCTTTGGAAAATACCTGTTTTCATTAAAGATGGATCGATAATACCAATAACCAAGCCGAATAATAATCCCCAAGAAATCCAAAGAGACCTTAGAATAATTACTATTTATCCAAATGGTGAAAGCAAATTTACTATTTACGAAGATGATGGAGTATCTTCAAAATACTTAGATGGCGAAAATGCTTTCACAAACATTAGTGTTTCTGGTCCTAAACTAAATACAAATGGCAGCTTATCAATAACGATAAACAAAACAAATGGTTCATACACAAATATGACGAAAGAAAGAACTACAATATTACAAATAATGGCTTGCAATAATATTGGTCATATAAAAACTGCTATAAATGGAGAAGGTATTAACTTAGCTAAAGTGGAAACTGATGAAGATTTTGAGAAAAATAATAATTGCTATTATTTAAAAAAAGATTTCGTTATCAATCCTTTTATGAAAAATTTCAGCAAAGATGTTCTTCAAGAATGTTTATTGATTAAAATAAAAAAACTGGACGTGACTTTCAATGAAATAAATATAAAAATAAGCAATTATAAAAACGAAGCTACAGTATTTGGACAAATAAAAAATATCGATAGAGATTTAAAAATACCGCAAGATTTTCAAGTTGATGAAGAAGGAACATCATTATGTTGCATTGAAATGAAATGGACTTCGGTAAATTACGCTGAGTATTACGAAATTGAAAAAGACGGAGTTATTTTTACTTATATTATTGGTGATAAATTTGCATTCGATAATCTTGCTATTAACAGTATGCATACATTTAGAATACGAGCAGTTAATAAAAACGTGGTGTCAGAATGGAGTCCAATTGTTGAAGGGATAACAATTGATTCCCTATTTAAAGATATTATAACAGGAGTAGAAGAAATATCTTGCCAGTCTAATCAGGACTCGGTAAACAATACAATTGATGATGAAAATATAAAAATGATTCGTAGCATGTTTAGCGGAAAAACTTTGTCACGAAATTTTGATTTAGGTCAGGTGTACGACGTCGACCGTGTAGAATTTATAGAAAGTAAAGATAGCACTTGTTCTCTTTCGGAAATAAAATACAGGTGCTCAAAAGATAACATCGAATGGACACCATCATCTGATATTTGTAAATTGAGTCAGGACAACTCACCCAAAATTATATCGTTGGCCGATTTAAAGTTTCGATTCATTGAAATCATCGCGCCAAATGCCGAAAGTTTTAGCTCAGGTGTGATATTTTATAAAAAGTAAGCAATAGATCAATAAGACATATTTGTTACCAACGACGCATTTAATTAGCAAAATAAATTAATGAAGGCAGCATACACATTATAAATCATCAGCATTCCTTACGGCAACAATTGTACAAATAGACGAATTGGCGTCAAAAATACAACTTATGGATAAATCTTCTAATACACAACTGTATTCATGATCAGGGTACCGTGTTCTCACGTACAAAGATCTTGGATCATCAGAGAGCAGACTTTCAATATTTGTTTTGAACGTGTCTGCTCTATCTCCAATAAGGCTGTTTAGTCTTTCGAGTGCATCATCAGTGAATCTCACGTCATACGACTGCGACGGTGGATTCGTTATCCAATTTGGAACTCTTATACCATCATTGAGGTTTATGACATTTCTTTGTGGAGGGGTAAATCTTTCTTGTCCGTCTGGAGCTCCACGCTCTGAATCAACTCTTCGTACTGGCGATCTACTACTACCATCAACAGCATCTATATTTAAAGGAGACTCTTGTGATAAACTGGGTGTTATATCTTGATTTATTGGTGAAGGAATTTCGTCATCATATGGCGAGTCGGATAAAGGACTAGTGTCAATTCCAATTGGATTTATCAATCTTGGACTTAGGCTAAAAGAGAGATGTTTATTGTATTTTAGTTATATTATTATGTAGGACTATGCAATGTATGTGCATTGTGCATGATAATTACAATTTATATCTGTATACTATTTGACAGTAGAATATTCGATTAGAATAATCAATATTTTTATGTAAACATTTTTAGAATTTATATTGGGAATATACATCAATGGTTAAAACAACTGGATACACAATGATATACAAATACGAATTTCAATCTATTCTCAAATGTGTTTGTCTAAATTTTAGTCACGAAACATTCTAAAAGCAAACATATTTTATTAGCTGGTCAGTGTTCACTATACATACATAAATTTTACTTTTTTGAACAAATGTTAGAGTTATTGTTGCTGATTGTATATCCAGTTGTTATTAGTGATCGAAGAGAATATATTATTAAATTGTAACTAGCAATATAATATAAAGCATTTATATTTACATTATTTTTATATAAATTTATTATGAAATAAGATTTCTATATTATAAAATAGAATAAAGTAATATCAAAAGCAGTTGTTTTTTATTTCTATACTAGTTATAGAATTACCAACCTTATTGAATCCTGAGCGTCATCTATTTGCAAATTATCCAGAGTCAATGTGTCACTTATACCCTCTGTTAAAGGCCTATCGAGTACTGGCTCGAAAGATTGCATTGGATAATCATACTGAGGTATGTAAGGCTTTATATCCAGAACTGGGCTACCGTTTATCATATCAACGCCATTAAAGTAAATTTTATTACCTGTAAATTAAAAATATATGTGTGTGACTTCTTGTGTCATATTATTACAAGGGCAGTAAATAATTATTTTAGAACTAAATTTCTTATTTGTGTTAATTTTGCAAACAAGTAATGATGACATTGCACATAAAATATCCAAGTTATAACTTTAGGTGGTTGAAGGCATTTTCCTGTATTCTAAATTGGCTTCATCATATCATGTTCAAAGCGAGCAAATTAATTTCAAATTGACTGAATGACTACATATTAAATTTTGATACCTTTTTAAAAATTAAACATTAAATCATGAACAACACACATCTTTATAATTAAAAAATTCAAGTAAGCATGACTCAGTCAGATTTAATACTCCATACACTATTTTATTTGAAGATGGAAAGTATTATTAAAAATTTAAACCAAACGATATGAATGGCAAAGAAGGTATTTTAGAATCGTTGAATGGCGAAAAAAATAATTATCAATTCTCTGCTCGTGCCATGATATATAGGTATAAAAGACATGACATGCCTTTAGGATGGTTCATTCCTAACGACGGTTATGGTTCAGGATACGGTCAAACTGATTCTTTGGAGGGCGATATTGAAAATTGGTTAAAGTTATAACCTTGGGTGTTTTGACTGAATGACTACATATAAAATTTTGATACCTTTTTTAAAATTAAACATTAAATTATGAACAACACACATCTTTATAATTAAAAAATATCAAGTAAGCTACTAAATTGCATAACTCCGTCAGATTTAATACTCCATACACTTAAAATCTCACCTTCTACACTATGTATTTTGACCAACGACAAGCCAATCGGACATGGTCTGTGTGGTGATCTCGTTGAGAACACACCCCTTCTTTCACCTGCAAGACGCGGTGGGGCCACCTTGGCTGGTACATTGTTACTTGCGGTTGAGTGAAAGTGGAATATTATCCTGAAAAATTCGATTTAATTATAGATACTGATGAAAATTAGTACATTAAAATGGTGATTTAACTATATGGGATGATTAATTATAACAAATAAATATGCATTTTTTTCTGTTCTTAATAATAATAATCTAATAAAAGAGTCAATTATGTATAAATTTATTATACCATACAATGGAGGGTTAAATCATAAGTATTTTAATAATTTGCAACATTACCTTTCGACATTTGCTTACTGCAGTGTAAGGATCATTATTAAAGATTTAAATTACTAATGAAAAAAGATCTTTATCCATTTTAATATTTCAAAGAACATACCACATATGGGAAAACTCTTCTAATCCACTTAAAGCATGTTCCGGATTATTAAATGTGTTTGTATTGATAACAACCACACCTTTAGCCTGTGATAGTATTGAAGGCTGTCTCGGTACAGCTCTTTTATTCTCAAATGTTGTTTCAATGAATCCTATAGGACTGTATGTTATATTGTCTGAGACGGGTGCAATTACATTATCTGATTCTTGCCTTGGATTGTACTGTGTAGCTAGAAATTTTTAAATACAGTTAGTTCATATATTATTAGTTTTATTTTTGTTTGCCATAGTATAAGAATAACCAATCCCTCACACTGCCTTCTAATGGAAGGGATATTTATTTTATAGTAGCTTTCCATGAGCGGCTTTGTTACATAGTCTTCAATCAAATCAGTTTAGTGGTTGATGCGAGAAGAAGAAACAGGCGGACAAAGTTACTTCCGCATTTATAATATTAGGACATAATTCGGATTAAATGCTATGATTTGATAGCACATAAATAAGACTTTAACACACTGTTTAATTGAATCAATTGAAAGAGATATATGTACAATATTAATGATATTTATTATACACTTTCTTCATAAATATTTGTAATCTATGTTACCTTTTTCGGCGCATTTAACGCATCGAAGATCGTTTATTAACCCCTTAATTTCTTTAATTTCCTTTATGTGTTCATGTTTTAGAGCCGAAATGCGTTGCCTAGAACACAAAAATTTAAGTTCAAATGGAATTAATATGATTAAAACTACTTTTCATACAAAATTATCAGTTTATATCATCATCCCATCCCATACCTTAAATTTTTAATTTCTGTTCTTGCTAAAATAATTTGATTTTGGTAATCTTCTATATTTTCAGACATTTTAAATCAAGTTGTCATGAAGGTAGTTATATTAAAACGAATATTTTATTGAGTATTTAATACAATTTTGATCATTAATTACAAAATTCACAATACAAAACAATGTTCAACTCTAATTTGTCAATTGTCAACTGTCATTTCAATAAAATTCAATGACAGTTATGTCATCTTTGTTTTCAATTCGTGCAAAGTGCAAACGGTGCAAAACAACATCCAAGCGTAGAGTGAGAATGAACCATAGAGGAGGCACTAAAATGACAAGTAATGCGTGAGAGAAATACACTTATGACTATAAAGCTAAGAGCAAGCGAGACAGAAACATTGTTTTTTGTTTCTCTCATGTTATGCGATTTCTTTTGTTGGGGACAAAGGCAGTTTGTCCCAAACAAGCGGCTACAGTCCATTGTTTTGCTAGTTTTCTGTTTTTTCTCGCTGTTAGGTGACTTCAAAGTTTAATAAACGTTGACAGTGATCTGTTTTAATCCGACTTTAAGTGAAAATATGGTGCGTTGTAGTGTGATTGGTTGTAAAAATTGGCCGGAACGAAGATTACCAAATATTACCTTTCACACGTAAGTAAACTTATTTGAAGTATATTGTTTTATAGAACTGGATATAGTTGATACATTTTCATTAACTCTAATGTGAAATTATCTACAAATATATAATATTTTCATCGAAATAGACGTAAACATTTCTTTGTGTTATCCGACTAAATTACGAAGTGTTCTTGTTGTTCAGGACGCCATTTGTTTTTACGTAGTTTCAAATTTATGGTATAATCATGTGATTAACATTAGGGATACCAGTACAGGGTAAAATTTTCCCCAAAATCGTGAAATGTTTTTTTAATATTAAATGTTAATGTTTGTGTAAAGTTTGTTACACGGTTCGGTTTTCCGGTTCAGTTTTCCTCATTTGCATTGGTTTAAGTATTTTTTTTTTTCAATGTCGGTTTTTTTGTATATTCCAGGTTACGATGCACATCATAACGCTGAAGACTGCGAAGCTGGCCCTTTCACACGAGCTGCAGCTGCCACTGAAGGTAGCGAGGACGCTGCACTGCCCCGTCAGGAGAGGCCGTGTTGGAGTAAAATCCGGAAGGCCACCCCCCCGTGCCTTCCTCACCGCGGTGCGGCGCGCCTTTATAAGAACGAACGAGCGGCGGAGTCGTCCATTTTCGTCTGCTACTCGCGCGCACATTATCGCGGAACCTCTGCCCATTTATTTCTACCGTCATTTTGCTGTTCATTTTCAAATAAATGTATTTCGTTTAATTTGCTTTTAATTTGAACTATTTCCAGTTCTTTTTTTATTAAAGTAGGTCGTTTTTATGGCGGGTCACTAGTTAAGTTAATAAATAACAAAATCTTTTCAAATCTGTCTTTTTCTTCATAAACCTATCTTACAAAAAAATACCCAAAGATTTATAGATATTTTGCCAGTTTTTCGGATAAAAAGTTTTTGTAATAGTTGGCAACATTGACGTAAGCATTCGCCATCTCGTTCGGGTATACGCCGATGTCGTCTCTATAGTTCATTCTCACTCTACGCATCCAAGTAAGTATTTGATTATCTGTAATTTGTATTAAATCATCCTTTCAGTTTATTAA
>CAJQZN010019216.1:0-16569 GCA_907164685.1 Colias eurytheme | reverse complement strand
TGCAGTCACTATTCCACGCGGACGAAGTCGCGGGCACAGCTAGTAATAAAATATGTTATTGAAATAATTCAGTCTGGTATTTTTGTTTCTATTTATTAAAGACCAATTAGGCCTGTAAATTGCTTGTGGAAAAATCGTGAGTTTCAAACGTTGCCATTATTAAAAACGAAATCACATTATATAAGAACCTAAATGAAAACGCACACTAAACGTATGGCCATTATAAGTCAAGTGCACTTAATATTTTTAACGACTACAAATATTACTTTCAGAACTAATTATGTCTATAATAGTGGAGCCCATTCATTATTTTCATAACGGATAATGATACAAAACTATTTTCTCATAATAAAGCCATAGAATTTGCCCTTGTTTTGTTAATAGCTATTAATATAATTATCTTATGCAATTGTTTATTACAGTGCGTATGGTTTGTCTATTATTTGGTATGCAATTTATTGTTATAATTGACTATAGGTACGTTTAAAGCCCATATACTTTAAACAAATTGTTTTCGTCACGTGTACTTTCTTTGAGCACGATTGTCTTTTAACGATTTTAATATTGAAAGTTTATATTTACACTAGGTGAAATTGAGAACTTTTTCGTGTTATATTATATTATAGTACCTAAATAAATGCATATAAAAATGAAAGGGAGATGGAAGAATGAAATGCTAACAAAACTTTGGAAAAGTTTTAAATATCTACACATTTATGTGTCTTACTACATTATTTTATATCTACAGACATTAAAATACGTGAGAAATAGCCTTTTTAATGAGAATGAACCGACATAATTAGGATAATAACTTGCTGCAAAAACCCAAACTGATTATTGATACCACGATTTTGACATGATTATTTATCAACGACAAATAATCATATTTAATGTGCTATAGTCCAAATATGACGACATAAAATGCATTACAATTCAGCAGTCACAAGTCATTGCCCTCAAAATAAAAACAAAATGTAAACATTGTCGAGTAAAATCGCCAATACCTTCTTCGTTAACAATCCGGTCCATTTCAATATGCTCTTGATTCTTAATGATTTCGCTTCTCTGTTATTACCGTATTTAGAGAGCGGCGCCTTTGTACCCATCCGAGTTAGCTGTAGGGCTGTCAACTTTAATTTTTAATATAATAATATATTAGTGAACATTAGCAAAGAAATTGTATATTTTCGGTGAAATTTCATTGATGTTGTACTTGTTTGTGTAACTTGCTTGCATTAAGCATTAAGCTTAACAATTTAATTTAAACTTGAAAAAAAATGAGAACTTTTTGAATTTCGATATTCTTTTATCGATACATAAATGAGTAGGTACTAGGTACATGCATATTAACAGTATAATAATTTTCTAATTTAGCAGCACTTGGCAGCCCTATAGTAGCTGTCAAATTCAATACAGTCATTAATAATGTATAATTAAAGTGGATACATCATACAACATGTCGGTTATCGAATTTGCTACATTTATGTTCGATCCTTAACGATGTCGCCGAATAAGTTACTTTTTAGTTTTTATTATAAAGTCCCACGATGAAATATTATTTTTATACATAATCACATAGTTCAAATGGATCGGGCATTATGAATACGGACCGGCCATTATTAATAGTGCCCGGACTTATCGAATTGCCCGTAACATACCTATATACTTACATTCATATAAATCGTGCAAGAAATACTATAATTGATGATGTAAAAAAGCTCATACTTATTGTAACAAATTTCAAAATGAATCCAGAAATTCAAGCAGAACTAAACCTAGAAATGTTCTTGTAAAATGTCCCCACAACCACTCTTGCAAGATACATTTCAATGTTATGTAAATAATGCGCAGGATTCGATGCAAAGAGCTACTTACGAATCGCTCGATACTAATAGATACATACCGCATTTCAATGTCATTCTTTTTATTCCGTCCTTAAAAGCTTAAACATCTCAATACGATTTTATGAAAGTAGACAAGCATTTCGATTCTTGTTTATAATGCCAAATTTAAGTTATAATTTTTAGGAAGTCAACCAAGGGCGGATCCAGCTTTAGTGCCAGGGGGGGGTCACATAGACGTGGTCAATTTTCAAAAGCTATATTTTGGTAATTTAATTGATACGTAGATTTAAAAAAAATGGTCAAGTGCGAGTCGGATTGGCGAACCAAGAGTTCCGTACAAACATTTTTATATATTTTATATTAAATTTATGCTTTTTGCGATTTTTCTTTTATCTGTGCTATAATAAGACGCAAGTTTCTATTAAATAAAGATTGAATATCAAGATTCTGTGTTCACGGGAAGTACCCTGTAGGTTTTGATTCCTGGCAACACTTGCGAATGTTGATAAGCATGAAATGTATGTTTTAGCAATTTTTTCTCCATCTGTGCTGACATTGCTTTTACCCAAATTTCAGAACTCTGTGTTCACAGGAAGTAGTACAACACCTATAGATTTTTATTCCCTTGCAATAATGTCGAAATTTGCGATAATTTACGCCATAAATGGCTGTATCTTTTGATTGCGTTGGCTTATAAGTTTGATTTTATTATAGCGTAAAGGTATTTTAGATTTGAGTTTTTGGTAGGAATATCAAGTTAATACATGTCAGCGTTCATGAGTAACAGGGTTGTCAGTTAAATTTTTTATATTATAATCTAAGGAAAAATTTATGCTTTTCGCAATTAGTAAACAAAGTCGTTGTCTCTGAGCCTATGTCCCTATGTATGATTAAATCTTTAAAACTACGCAACGAATTTCGATGCAGTTTTTTTAAAGATAGAGTGATTCAAGAGGAATAGTATATAATTTATAAGGTTTTAGAGAAAGCAGGCGAAGCCGCGGGCGGTAAGCTAGTCTGCGTTATAAGACGTTTGATTGTACTAAATTTCATGACTCTGTGTACTCGGGAACTACCCTGTAGGTTTTGATTTCTTAGGGAGTGTCGAAAAATTTCAGCAATTACAGCTGCATCTTTTGATTGCGTTGGCTAAAACGTTTGAATTTTTTCACAGCATCAAGGGACCGTAGACCGTAGGATTTCGACATTAGCAAGGGAATCAATACCTGCAGGGAGCACCCTGTCCCGTAAACACAGTCTTGAAATTGAGTAAAAAGTATCGTGTTATAGCACAGATGTAGTAGATAATAACTGCGAAAACCCTAATTACATATTTAATTAAATTAAATAAAAATATATTTTTTAAATAATTTTAAACTTACAATCCCTTTACTCATGAACGTCTACATGTATTTAATTGATATTCACATCAGAACTCAGGTCTATAATAACTTAAATCTGTTATTTAATTCAAATTCTATGTCAACGCAATCTGAAGAATAAGCAATTAGAGCCGCATATTCTGTAATTCGCAACTACTTGCAAGGGAATCATCAATCAAAACCTACAAGGTACTTCCCGTGAACACAGTCTTGAAATTTGGTTAAAAGCAACGACTTAAGCACTTACAAGCACAGATAAAGAAAAAAATCCTTTAAACAAAATTGTGATACAACATTGCGTGAGTCCGACGCGCACTTGGCCGATTTTTTGTTGTAATTTGACTGTATTTTCTATTGTTCGTTTGAAAAAAAATTTTGCTTTTTTATGTCTTATCCACGAACTGGGATATTTCAATATTTGAGGTTTTGTGTGAAAAGTGTAACAGCAAAAGTTGTAGAAAAAAATTAATTACATACTACTTTACCATTACACTTTAATTTTTTTTTTTAATCGAAAAACCTATTATTTGTCCTTAAATTACGACCACAGTTCGACCCTAATAAACTTTTTCTATAATTTTTGTTATATTCTCTTCCGTTACCGTTTGTAATTGATTTCATTGTTCTATATTACTTTTATGTCTCAAAATTCAATAAAAACATTATATTGAACAGTATTAATTTGTTAATTTAAAAAAGTTAATATTAAATTAGTGGTCCACTTAGGTCGTGGACCTAGCCCAGGGGGGGTCATGACCCCGTGACCCCCCCCCTGGATCCGCGCTTGAAGTCAACAAGTATGTCAGTATGTCAGCTGAAAACGACCACCATCGCGCACACTAGAAATCAAACTCTATCTTATGCTGTAACTATACAGGATGTACTGATAATTATTATACAAATACATATTGATAAACATACTTATATTGTAAAATATACAAATGTGTTAACATATACATAGGTATTTAAGCTATGTTATAAGAAGGTGTTGAACAAGATGTTAAACTCTCTTTTTCGCCACCAAATTTTCTTCCCTAATTTTCACCTACAATTATATTTCACTACGTTCAATAAACACACAAGTAGCAGACTGCAGAACACACACACATTCAAGCTGCATAATCAGAATACAGAATAAATAAAGCCAACGCAAGTGGCATGCGCGGTCTTCAGAGATACCACTAGAGCAATTAATACCCCTAATGCTAACATCATTATTACCAAGTACTTAACATATATCCGTTGCATTGATTTGTGAGCGCCTCGCGCGCGATTAATCGGTGCAAGGCGCCTCTGATTTATACAACCTGGGTATACGCTTGCCTAGTAGTGCCTTAGGATACGTTTTTAATTTTTATTAGTATTGAACCTTCTTGTATGCTGATATATTTGTGATAAGTAATTTAGCCTATATATTTTTTAAGGCAATAAATATGTGACACATTAAAAAAATACCATAGGTAAGTCCAAAAATAAAACCCTAAAAAAAGCTCGAAACGCATGCAGTATTCTAATAACTCCCATCTTAAAATCAAAACATTCCTATCAAAACTTACATAAATCAACCCATCAAAACATTCGTAACCGCAGAACATTTAACACCAACATATTTAAACAACGCTATTTCCTCTACAAACTGATTTAAAACGAATACAAGTGGTTTCACGTATCACTCGATCAACGGTATGTAAACAGTAGCAGTTATTTAACATGGCCGCCGCCCACCGCCATGATTTATCCGGAGCTGACGTCGGATTTAGCACGTTCAAATCCGCAAATCCGTGACGAAATTTGCTTCAATTCTGTCGTATAAATTCACACTTGTGAAACCCAGCAATTTGTCTCTGGTGGATATTTATGGGTAATCAGGGTTGGTTGCTTTTGGTTCACTGGTTATGTATGTTTGTCTCTGTCATAGACAGATTTATTATTCTCTTATTGGGTTCTATGATGAGTTCCTTTTCTATGTAAACTATACCTGGATAAAAATATAAAGGACATCCCCTATCTGTAAACTATCCATGTATTGTATATGAATCAGTATAGTTCAATAGACTTTGCGTTAAAATAAACATACACACACATACAAATTATCGCATTTATCACAGTGGAATATAATGTGTAATATGTATTACGGAAATTGTGGCTATCATTTTTCGTTATAGTATTATTTTTTACAGCTCAGACAAAGTAGGAAAAAATAAACATTTTTATTCCCATTCATGTTTTTCATAAATATATGAATGTTGTTAAATGTAGGTAGGTAAGTATTATATTTTTCGGATCATTAATTTAGTTATACATTTCAAAATAGACTCCAATATTCGTAATTGATAATTAAGATAAAATCTTAAACCGCTGATCTTCTAATATTGTATCATTAATACATGTCGCTGAACAAGAAATATTATAATAAATGGCCAAAAATGAAACGTGAATCATTTATTTATTCATTCATTAACAATAAAAGTATCAATTATATTGTTAATAAAAATCTTTAACAAATTACACAAAAAAGACACGAAAACGTTTGTTGAAAGTATATTTTATGAATAATTATGCAAATTGGATGAAAACTGTTACACATGGGTCATTAATTATTCGACACATCATTATTTATTGAATTTTATTGGAATTATTATGTCGATAAATTACGTCAGACGAATAACGGACGGTTTATAATTTAATTATGGCGCCAACAAAATGGGTTCGTCACTCAACTTTTATGGCGTGATGTTTTTCTATCATCACCTCTATTAACTGTTTCGTGAACTCTTGACATTCATTATCTGGATCAACGGAGATGGTGACATTTTCGAGCTCCTAAAATAGGTTTTTGATGGACGGCAGAGTAGCTCATCTGATTATAAAACTCACAATAAATACGCGTTTTATATTTGTTATTTAATTGTTATATATTAAATGACTTATTTTGACAATGTTAAGGGATATAAAAAAGTAAACAACAGCGCTTACAATGCATCATATATTATAATCTAAAACAACCCTGTAAGTACAAATAACGATAGTTTGATTTCAGCAAATAACCATAGCAGTAAATTCTCTGGGTACATAATATTTGTAAAGCTCCCTGATCTTTCATAGCCATTGTCAGTTCTGCATAAGGCGTATTAACAACGAATGTACAATATCATTTAAATTGAGACCCTTGAATATGGCAACATGATGCTAGGAACTGCTTGTGTGCTAACCAAGCAATCACATACATCATTATAGATATAGTACAACAATTTATCGCTCTATTGGCTATTGCAATAACTATCTTTGCTACTAAGATTAAATTTCTAACTTCCTAACAATAAACTATTATAACAGTATATTAGTTATAACATCTCTATAAAGAAACATATCAAACTGCTGTATCAGACTTTATCTATGGTCCAGACACAAACCGCAAGCAGTTGTAACATAACCATACCCGTCAGTTAGTCGGAAAATTATTACAACCTTTTATTAGCGAAAAACACATCACATGTAACATATAGTCCAGACAGAAACGCTCATGTATAACCCGCCTAAACCGCAAGCAGTTGCAACATTACCATACCCGTCGGTTTATGAGCTCCCCTAGTGTTTAGGCACCCACTCAGTCAGTGAGCATTCAAATTTATCACTCGCACAGATTGCAGCTTATCGCCATAACTGGTCTGTATCTGTTACGTTATTGCAATTATAAATGTTTTATTTTGCAAGCTCTCAAATAGCTGGAAGAAAGCTTATTTTGACGCTTAAAGTTTTTTGTAAGAACGCGACGTATGCACAGACAACATGCTCGAATCAACATAGTTAAAGTAGTTTAATAATATGGAAAATAAATATGGAGTAAATTGTTAACGATTGTAACGAAATACTTATCTAGTACAAATCTTCCAAAATTAAACTAATTTAGAATGTCAGTCAAAGAATCCTACTAATATTATAAAGGCGAAAGTTTGTATGGATGTTTGTTACTCTTTCACGTAAAAACTACTGAATTGATTTGAATGAAACGTTACCACAATATAGCTTATACATCAGAATAACACATAGGACAGGTTTTATCCCGGAAATCCCACGGGAACGGGAACTATGCGGGTTTTCCTTTGAAAACGCGGGCGAAGCCGCGGGCGGAAATCTAGTACACAATAATACCAAGTATTGATTACTATGGCAAGTTAATTGTATACTACTTTAAAACGACATTTCAACTAGCTCTATAATCGTACAATAATAAACAACACACCATCTAAACGCATTGAAAGAATTCACAACTGCGTAGTTATCTTGCAATTAAATCAACATTCAGAAGCTGTTACAACTCGGATGCATGTCAAATAACAACAAATCACAATTTGATTGGATTAAACGCTGAATAATATCTGAGATCATCAAATGCAGATGTTATTGAATTGCTCCATCGCTTCTGTATTATATTTTATCTTTATTTTATAGTTACTTTTTTATTTTATGTAATGTTCTACATTATCTGTGATCTAATTTTTTAACATACAAACTTCTTTTTCTTTAGTGGCAACTCCGGAAAGTACAGGTGTCATTTTCCTCTTCATCATTGACATCATTGGTTAGCTGCATTGTTTAATTTTTTGAAATATTTCCACTTCTCTGCAATGTTCTCTGCAAATTACTTTTTTACAACTACCTTATTTGTGTTTCTCTCAACTGAAAGATTAAATAGGTATGATATAAGTATTTATTTAATTGTAAAATTGTAATATTAAAAGAATTTGATAAAAAATCTTCATTATTACATCTTCGTAAGTTAATTACTGGTAAGTGCTGTATACATTAAAATATCGGTCATCGGTCTAAAAATATAAATTTAAATAACACGTCATAGGACATAAATAAGCGAATCCAACTAACACAGTTAGCAGTCAACATTACGACCAATCTTCCACATATATTTGTGATAAGAATGACAAAGCCATTATAATAAAATACATAATATAAGTAAGAGCTTATCTTGATACGGCATGACTTAACATATAACCAAAACCGGTCCAGAAGTGATTCGGTCATTATTTCATTCATATGTGATGAACTTTCTACGGGCCGTGACATTTAAGATTTTCGATATATCTCATAGATTAACAACATAAATGTACTAATTTAAAGTGGTAGGTAATCTCCTTGAGAATGGAGAGCGTAATACGAAATGTGTGATAAGTGAGCGTAATTTTTGTTATCTCCTAAAGCTTATTATGTGAATTAAATTATTATACATGGCTGTTACATTGTTAATTTTATCTAAAATATATAACGATGTCGTAGCAAGTTATTGCTTCGTGAATCAATAATGCAATGTCAAATTGGAGTATATCATCTACATAATATGTAAATATTGTTATCTACATATGATAGTGAACATAAGATTCCTATTACAGATTACCGATTATTTAACATTATATTATAACCTCTACACACTAGGTCAAGGTTTTAAAAATATTGTCTACATAATAGTAAAAACAATGTATGTAAAAAGCTTCCGTATCTTAGAAATTACGTAATCTTTTAAATTAAAGCAAATTAGAAGGTTTCAGCTAAGTCGAGACTTGCAAACAATTTCAATATTATTATATTCTCCGCAGCTCCGGTCATAATGAATCGTAAGGTCATAGTCAAACAAATCCTAGGTTTACCTTGAACTTCATAGTCGTATAAAAAACTAACATTTCTGTATTAATACACGCTTTTAATGTTTTCTTTATTACAGGCACATAAATTGGGCAAATAGTTTATTTTACACAGTACGATATCGATTTTATCAAAAGCACTGGACGTCCCACGACTGAACCGACGACGACGATATCAAAAGCTAAAAGAAGCTAGAAAAGTAGTAGCTAGAAAATCCGCGAAATCAAACAAATCCAATATAAATATTAAACAATAAAATATTTCGCAACATGAAAAAAAAACAATGCCATATAACTATTAATTAAATCATAACTTTTAGCATATCGTCAGAAACTGACCGTCGCACCTCCAAGGGGCGGCGACCGGCATAAAAACCTTAAATATTCGGATGTTGAATAATGGATATATTAATATATTATCCCGGATGGGGCGGGCTGGACAGGATGCTTACATATTCATGCTGAGGTGACAGTACAGTTTTGATTTAAGCGCTTTTTTTCTTGTAAATAAATTGGTAGTATGTATATGTTTAGAGAATTGTTTCAAGTTGTTGGTAAAGAGGCATGTAGAATCTATCTAATGGTTAGTTACTTTATCTCATAAATCTAATTTGCATTAATTAGTATTGCAAACGAAAATCTTCAAAAAATGGAACCGAAAATGTGTCTGCAAATATTCGCAATGTGTAAAGACCCTTCAAGTTCAAATGCACGTTTCCAAAAATTTCCCGCTACACACTGTAAGATATCCCAAATCATAAGGTCAAAATCAAAAATAATAACATCCAATAGAATAGACCCACAATTCGTGTCAGCAATCAAAACACGAGCCCTTAATCAAACAAGTTGACCATTACGAAAGGTTTTACGGCTTCATTCCGGTAGACAATTTTCTTTTCGCGTAGTAACTTATAAAGTCGTGCTCAGCAAATCATGATTATTATACGACAGCGGTGACCAATTACTCTGAGGATATTCATGAGGCACCGTTTGCATGGCTTTATTTTACAATTTTATTTGAACACGCTCAGCATTGATGACGTATCATTATTTTGTTTATTGCGTAAACGATTAATAGAGAAATGATCCTGTTGTGAAGTCGTTTGTTGGAGAGGTGTTTTGATGATTACGATTAGAAACGAGACAAGTTCATAGCCTTTTGGGAAGCACTATTTTAAAAATATAGTGCGTATGCGAAGTGTCTGTCTAAACCCTAAACAATAAACACGAAACCTTAACGCTGAAGCAGTATTATTTAACCTTTGAAAATTGAATTTTAAAATCAAAAGAAGTCCAAATTGAATCTGCGTAAAATATAGCAAACTTTGTGGAAACATTTTGCTTCATTTTAGTTCCAAAATATGTTTGGTTTGGCTACAAGACTTTTTTGGTCATCTTCTATTAAAAATATTCATATATTAATAGAAGACATTACTGGTGTCAATATCAGGGTTCCCATAATAAATCATAGAGTCAAAGGTCACCGCCCTAATTGCGGCGTTATCGACACATCGCTTCGAAACCGAATATTGATCATAATATATAATTAAAATTGTTTAGCCAAGCTTTTGATTCGTTCCGTTATGACCACAATAAATATTAATATTTTTTAATGATAAGTTTCAATCGATACGCCGGGCGTTTATTATTTTTTAAAGTTTATGATTGTGTCGGGCGTCAACTTGGGAACACTATGCGAATATGCTTTTTTATAAATAATAATTTTTGAAAATAATAATACTATGAAAATTATTTTTGCGTAGCTTTAGCAGTGATGTACAAAGTTCAAAATATTCGAACGAATCTTCAAATTCAAAATTGCAGGGCCACGTATTTTAGCTGTAGCCCTACAAATAGTCAAGTTACCAAGATACGCATTACGAATATATTCGCAACTTGGATTAAGTAATTAAATCATAAATATGTTAATATCATTAGTATATTAAAAAACGCTATTTACTTATACGTACACTATTTCTATAAAAAGGAATTTATTATGAATTATGATACAATAATTAAAACACATTCAAGATAAAAAGTTGTTATAATTGATTCATTTACCATATGCAATGACATAATTGTTATTTAAAAATATTTTGTAGCAAGTCTTATAAAGAGTTACCTTTTAAGTTGGGTTGTTGAGGAAGTGATTATGAGGAAGAGGAGGAGGAAGAGGAATTTTTTATTTTCATTTTTGAGGATGCGGTAACGGAAGAGGAACCCAAAATATTGCGGAACTTCCGCATTATGAGGAAGCGGAAGAGGAATCCTCAACAACCCTACTTTTAAGCATATGAAGTGAAATCCAACTATTCCTTCGATTAATTTATTGGAATATTGAATGTTTGAGCGTTATAAGGCTTTAATTCCTCGTGTATACAAGGGATTACCCTTTATGGTGTTACCAGTTACAAGTTAGACAATGGCTGATCAGATGTGACGCATTTGTTCAAAGTCTTTGTGTCGGCGCGGATAAAGATTTTTGGGGCTCGGTCACATCAAAACTTGAAGTTTTTTATTTGTAATAAGGAGGGACGAGAAGAAATATAGTATAGTATTCAAAATTTTAAAACGTCTTCTTGAAATAAGAGAGTTTCCCTTATATACTTATATATTAATTAATAGGTATGATAAATAAAGGGATATTAAGTACGATGTGGATGCGTTGAAAGGGTTCATTTACCTATTTCTAAAAAATACACATCACGATGAAACTTTTATTTTAACGTATTAAACGATAAATGAGTGTAACCTCTTACATTGTTCTACACATTAAAGTTAAAAGCTCTTTTTTTCTCCTATGATTCCACAATAAACAATTACTCAACATTTTTCTTGATTTAACACTGTTATTATTTCATTCAACAAACTATAACATCATGTAAAACCAGCTTACAACAATGTAGCGGCTCCAAAGCTTTGACACTCGGATTGTACATCGACTTAACATATCAATTATGTCCGAGAGACTGATAAGAGATTGACGTGAATCAAATAATTAACTGACTGGTGTTTGTATAATTCATCAGGGCACTTAGCGGCGTTATCAGATATTATAGTATGCATGCTATTGTTATGTGTTTTGGTATCTGCTTAGGCTGTGTGCATACAACATGCAGGTTGTATGTGAGTATCTACTTGAATAGTTTCCCTTCATTAACAAAAAGGTAGGCAAATTTTTGAGTCTTTCTAGTAAATGTCTGTATTTCCTTTCATATTTGAATGGCGAGTGCATATCTAATAAGTGGATGAACTTCACTGCATTTCATTAAAAAAAACGTTGCCGCAGTCCGTTATTCTTTCTACGTGTTGAAAAACGATTAACCCAAAAATGTTAAAGTGGAAGTGTCCATGAATAATCCAATACGACTCTTATTGAAATAGGCTAAAATATGTTTTCTGAAGAAATAATCAATTATGTTTTCTATTGTATTGTAGCAAATATTCAAAACATTATTGAATGAATATTACATTTGTACAAAGCCTTATTTGAAGTCAATCAATTAAGTTTATATGTCAATCGTCTTTTGTTTGACAAAAGTCGATCAGAACATCAAGTGCGTCGCCTTGGGACAGGTGATGCTTATCAAAAACAAACATAATATTACACTAGCTTAGCCCTCGGGTTTACTGCTATGTTTCTAAAATATTTCTTTTATAGTGTTGAAACTAGATTGCTATGTCTATATTTTTTATTGTATATTGTAGATGCATTTTTGTGAAGAAGTACGTATAGACGTAGTATTCAGCTTAAAATTAATCAGCAAATGGATTAAAATCATATACTAGGTACAACATCATGAAGGAGAGTAGTATACCTATACGCAGACAAAAGTTTGGCAACATGAGCTTTTCAAAAGTCGCAATCACATTAACATTAATAAGTATTAATTTCACAGTCCATAAACAAGTTAAGCATTATTTATATTAAAAATACAAACTGCATGTATTTTTCAACGCAACAGAATTACGCAATGTAGATTTATTCCCGATTAACAAGGCAGATTCGATTAATGTTGCGCACACGCTCATATAAAACATTCCCTCGGATTTATTACAGCCGTATGAAGCAATTAAGTAATTTCACTTTTAAATGCGCTTACGCCTTATTAAATCGTTACGAGTAAAACTTTCCGGATCGCAACGAGCCGCACGGATAACTCTTATGATATAAATAAAATATTTATTTATTTATTTATATGTATTTATTATATAAATATATAAAAGGAAATGGTAGGAACTTATTTCTATCACCAATTTTACTACAATCGGGTATTGAATAATTTATATGTCCCTATATGGTAAATGTACTTACCATGTTGAACACGATATTAATTATTACCATAAATTGTTAATAAATAATATGCCAAATATGTTCTGTTACTGTATAGGTTAAAAACAGCATTATATAATTTTGTAAACAACATTATAGATATGAACATAAAAAACATACACCCATACACAAATTCATAATAAAAAGTCTATATCCGTAATTAAATTCCAATTACAATCGTATCGCATCGCGTCGTACGACACACGACGACTTATCGTAGCTCCCATACTGACGTGTAAAATAGCAATTACGCTCTTCTCCTAAAGCCCCATTAAACTTATCTGCACTGCATATTGAATTATTAGGAGCAATTAACGACATACGTGTTATCAATATTAAAACAGTAGCGGCTGATATATTCAAATTTATGTAAGCGTATGTTCATTAAAGAGATTTTTCGGTATTTCTATGCTAATATCCCCTTTGAGCCACCGCTCCGTTTTAATATTTTGAGAATATTAAACTCTAAGCTCTTAAGCTATTATCGAGATAATGGCGGTATTGACGAATCGAAAGGTTTCACTATAATTTACTTTTGACAGTCATGTGTTTTAAGACACCGTAATGTAAACCTTTTTTATATTATGGCACACTTTGCATATTAATACGAAATTGTTTCGAAACACCTAAAACTGATTTGTTTATTACAGACGTAATTTATTTCTATAATTGCTTTTTGTAGATAGAGCTCTAGTTTTATTCTTGTTTCTTTTCGAGCACTATGCTCTTTACAGGTTTTTAAGGTCACTAACCTTGAGTCCTTTTAATTAATTCCGCGTTCAAAAATAGTTCATCACAAAACGACACCAAAACTTACTTTATTCAAATATGTCGTCATACTGGAATGCGTCGTAAAGTGCAGATAGACGATCAAACTGTTTCCACTGCATCCTACGTATACATTGCTGTGAATATAAGTGAGATATGAGATAAAAGTGTAACAAAAGGAGCAATGGATGGTGTTCTTTGAGAAATATCCACGTTACAATTTGTAAATATTAAATATTCATAAGGCGCACGGGTTTAACACTTTACATGGCCGCTCTTGTATTTATTAAGGATGCATCTAATTATCATAGCTTAACAGAGTGACTTTGAGATTAAGTACCCAAAAATTATGTATAATATGTAACACATTATATTTTATAGCGTACTGAATATATTAATAATGAATATTATAATAAAGCTAGAATGAAATAAAATACAATTTCACAAGAGCACAATATACCTATGCAAACGATAGCCATTTTGACGGACAATTTAATTTAGTACTCCTTGTTTATAAATCACTTTACTCCATACTGGGACATAAAGTTGATATAAACGCAACCAAACAATGAATTAAAGAACCTAGTTATATACCAGTAATGGTACTAAATCGAACAATATTATAGAAAATTGATGAAAATTGAAAAATTGTTAAGACTCTAATTTAAAGACTTAGTCTATCAATATTAATGATCAATTATACCTTTTTGTATTATATTCGTAACGAGAAGTGATCAAAGTTAATAGCTAAATGGTCACAAACTTCACATTCCTTGCATTTTTGCCAAGCATCATTTAATTTTACAAAAGAAAATTCTTGTAAAAATAACAGTAAAGTAGTATTTAAACTTTAGCTTCACGTTATGAATAAAATATCTCGTATAATCGGAGATGTGTTTATTCATTTTATTTGATAATTTCATGGTTTTGCAGGAAATTTACATGTAAAATAGCTTACAACTGTGCTTGATTTGATTTGAATTTTGCATTTTTTACGGTCTGATTATGTGTGTATATTAAATAAAATAATACTTATACAAATCTAAATTGAAAGGAACAGATAAAAGTTTAAACGTCCATAGATATTTAATTGTTACAGCTAAATCGGTTTCACTGTAACACGGTAGCGTAACGAATGTGTGGGTTGTTAGTTGTTACATTATGAGCTTCGGTAGCACACTAGCTCATAAAAATACATTCTTTCAATTAAATCAATACTTGAATTTATATAACGGAAAATACATTTTTATATTGAGCGTCAAGAGACCTAACGAACCTATTTATTCTTAACTCTTTTTTTATTGCAATAGTTGCATAGAGTCGTCATTATATTTGTATTTTTTTCGTCAACAATATTTCATAATATATTGTTACATTATTTTCATAATTTTTTTCGATAAATTTAAATAAGCAGAATCTCAAGCAAAGATACGCGATACAAATTCATTTTCATTTCAAATAACTGTACATCTTAAAAGTTTCTAAAAAAATTTTATTACATACATATTTTTATTGTTAGAAACTCACTTAAAAATATATTTAACTAGCGACCCGCCCCGGCTTCGCACGGGTGCAATGTTGATACTAAATACACTACAGAAAAACTGTGAACGTTGTACATATAAAAATTAAAAACATAGCGGCCCGCTCCGACTTCGTATAGATAGCCTGGCGGCCGGCCGGTACCGCCGCAAACGCTACGTCCCGCAATTTTTAAATCTGTAATATCTTCGAAAATATTCACTTAAATCATACGGTGTAAAGGGCCATATAGATCTATATTAGACGAACAATGTATTCAAGGTATTTAATTGGTTAAGGATTAATGCTGTATTGGTTAAAATCGCATCGAAAATTAGCCATTATTTTTCGTAAAAAGTAAATGACAAAAAAATGTTATTGTGGGTTATCCATAAGAGATAGACATATACCATCGCGGACTTTTCTATAGACCTTTTCAATGTGTACAATACTTAGTACATTATTTTGATAAAACTCGTAGGGTTCAGCCTGCGTTTGCAATGTAAGCGGAAAAAATGTAATTTTTTACGACATCACTTTAGAAACCTCAAAAATAACAGTACTTCTCCACTATTTAATGGATGTTATTATACATATAAACCTTCCTCTTGAATCACTCTATCTATTAAAAAAAACCGCATCAAAATCCGTTGCGTAGTTTCAAAGATTTAAGCGTACAAAGGGACATAAGGACATAGGGACATAGGGACAGGGAAATCGACTTTGTTTTATACTATGTAGTGATGGCCATAATGCATGCTGTTAAGTGAAGTTAGCCTTCATCGCTTACATCACGATTAATTTCAATAAAACCTCTTTAATTGTTGTTACATTTACTACAAACAATAATAATTCGAAAGTTATGACAGTTAAATTATGTGTGGACATACACAAATAAACGCTTCAAAATATGAGCCCAGTGTGGACATGTTCTAGCCGAGGTACTAATATATTTTGTAAGGCTCTGTGCGCACGAGTGGTGATGAGTAGATTGTTTTTTTTTTTTTTTTTTTATTAACAATAGCCAGGCATTTGACTGCATCCTACCTGATGGTAAGTAGTGATGC
>CAJQZN010019215.1:0-14825 GCA_907164685.1 Colias eurytheme | reverse complement strand
TGTAAAATATGATCGGTCAGCTTATGTGACTAAGCTAATGTTTTAACTGGCGCCGTTACGAATGATGTTCAATGATATTTTGATGTGGTGCTAGTTCTTCTTCCAGCAAAATATACCGGAGATTTGTTTTAACAATCCACAAAACACAATCTTCTTTCTTTTGCGCAACGTTACAAAGGAGTAATGCGTCCTTTGTGGATTTAGAACTCAAAAGAATTTACTTTTGTCCAGATAGGTAGCATAAATTAGTAGCATAAATTTGAAATACACAACAAAATCACTATAATCATTTTGATCGAGTGAATTTTTGGTGTATCAGGATGTTTGTTTTTATATTGTACTCAAATAAGTAACTATATAGTTATACTCTATATTATATACTAGAAAGTTAGCAATATATAACTCAAACTCAAACTCATTTATTTGGCACCAAATTATACAGAAATAAGGTAATTATATAAAAACAAACAAAAAGAAGAAATACAAAATAAAATTAAAATTAAAAAATAGATAAAATTAGTGTGATGCCAAAACGGTCCCCACGTCAGCAAAAGTTACAGAGTGTTTCTGTAACACTGGTTTTCTATATAATATCGACTATGAAATTCACCTCACTAATAATCACATGGCTACAGCACGTTTACACGTAATATAATAAACGTACAGGTTCATTTTTTGTGAGGATCGTTCGGAGGCCCGTTTGTAAAATTGTTTTAGAAGTATGTCATAAATTCAGATATCTACTAAATGTTTAGAAGTTTTCGCATTGAAAGGATTTGGATTGCGAGGGCTTGTTATAGATGAGATGTTTATATAGGCATTATTTAGAGAATAATGGTTTATGGTACCTTAAACCTTTACTTTTATATATTGTGAATACTATAATAATGTATTTGATAAATTTATCGAGATTACTAGCTTTTCACCCGCGGCTTCGCCCGCGTTTTCAAAGAAAAACCCGCATAGTTCCCGTTCCCGTGGGATTTCCGGGATAAAACCTATCCTATGTGTTATTCTGATGTATAAGCTATATTGTGGTAAAGTTTCATTCAAATCCATTCCGTAGTTTTTACGTGATAGAGTAACAAACATCCATACTTACAAACTTTCGCCTTTATAATAAATAGTATTAGGATAGGATAATTCAAACTGCAGTTTATATTTCATGGCAAGAAACGAAATGTGGTCACATAGGTACTTAATTCACTTGAAGAAATTGATAGATATAGAAAAATTGAATTATAATTACGAATAATAAAGAAAGTTTGAAAGCTCTTAATAAATTAACAACAATATTAATAACTAGCTTTCCACCCGCAGCTTCGCCCGCGTAGTAAAAGGAAAACCCGCATAGTTCCCGTTCCCGTGGGATTTCCGGGAAAACCTATCCTATTTCCCGGGGTAAAAAGTAGCCTATGTCCTTTCTCGGGTATCAAAATATCTCTATACCAAATTTCATGCAAATTGGTTCAGTAAATAAGGCGTGATTGAGTAACAGACAGACAGACAGAGCTACTTTCGCATCTATAATATTAGTATGGATTAATCACATCAATAAATATAATCACATATTAACTGTGGATATATGTATAATATCTTTGGATTACATTATCATACATTTATACGCACAACAAAGCTTATTAAGTAAATGAGATCTTCCCTGTACCATCTCATATTTGAGAGCGGTCATAAAGCGAACGATTATTACAACAGTATAATAATAACATCGTAAATTACCGTTATAGTATCCTTTTTGCTTTAATATCTTTGGTTAAAAACCTTTAATTGAAGGCATCGTCCTTAAATAAGAGGAGTGTTTGTTAAAAAGCGACACGTTTGTTAAAAAATACGAAGGTATACCTTCGTATTTTTTAAATGTTTGATCTTTACCGCGAAGGCAGGTCAATGTCGCCCTTTATGAAAGCGACCTTTGGACTTCAATGAACTCGGTGAATCTTTGAAATTCATATTTCTATGTTGTGTCATTGTTGTATAGATATTTTTGTATGGTTGTTACTTCATTTGTGTTGATTTGAATGTAGTTTACTTAGTTGTGTTGTGTAATTTCAATATGAGATTAGTAATAAAATTTTAGCCGTTTTTATGGATACATCAAATTCATATAATTTTAAGAAAAACTTAAAAATCGCCTTCAAATTGTTAGAACTAAAGCAAATTTAAATGGGACCACACATGGCAGGCACCAGCTTTCAAATAAAAAAGGAATTATCAAAATCAGTTTAACTCTATTAAAATTCCTGAGGTAACGAACACAGGAAAAAATACAATAGAATTGAGTACTGATTTTTTAGATCGTTTGGAATTGATGCAATACAAATTACTGACAAGTGTTATCTAAAAATAGGTAGGTACTAAAATAGCAATGATATTATGAATTCAACATTTAAATAAGATAATTCTGCATCTGTGACAGACTGCTTTAATAATATATCTTCTTTGATCGCTAAAAGCTGAAGCTATTTCTGACTTACTGTAGGTACAATAATAATTGATAGTGGGAAGTTTGTATCTAAATATAGTGGGAGTGAAAGAGTTGTTCTTATAACATGTTTTAATGACTTCGACTTCGAGCACGAGTCTACCCTCGTGGTATAAGTGTGTGTAGGTGTAAACATAAGTGCACACACACTATTACGTCACTCACACACACAAGTAGAAGCTAACTTGATCAAAATGTATCGATTTGTAATTGATTTAGAATGGGGAATAGAAGAAAGCGTAGAAGATATTGTATTGCATGTTTATCATGAAAACTTTTACAAGCATGTATTTATCAATATTCAATGAAATTCAAATATTCAGTAAATTCAATGGTTCTAAAATTACAATCATAATCACTTCTAAAGACGAGAATAATTAGCGACAAACATGAGGTCCTCTTTTATACGTAAATTTTCAATATCTACAGTTACAATATATCAAATTTTAATTCCATAGCTGCCTAACAAATAGACAAACATAATATTTCATTCTCATTTCATAATAGATCAAGAGCCCACGACGGCCAGACTTTCCTTTCTTTCGGAAAGTTGAAAGTTTCTCTGTATATGTCTCCTATACAGATAAGAACGACCAGCGACTATCAAGTTTGGGTTGTGGTTACTTTGGCAGGAAACAGGTAGTGAAGGTGTATAAAATAGTACCTAACTTTCATTATAGTTTAAAAGCTAAATTTTATATATGTTACTTGGGGACCTATAAAAAGACATTACCTTAAGAGCCAGACAGTTTTCATGGTTCTTACATCTAGCCAGACACATTTAAAAAATTACTAACATATCATCAAATTCACATAACTACCTAAAAGCGTAACAAATATGAAATAACCCACTAAAACATTAGTTAACTATAATTATTAAAAAAATAAAAGTATAATATATAAGTAATAAAGTTATTACTTATCTTTTACGGGGGTTTATGTTGATGAAATTTCACCTATCTCGATGACACAATAAAAAAGTCATCGGGATACGTGAAATTTCATCAACATAAGTCTAAGTAAAAGATAAGTAATAACTTTATTACTTATATAGTTATTATACTTTTATTTTTTTAATAATTATAGTTAACTAATGTTTTTAGTGGGTTATTTCATATTTGTTACGCTTTTAGGTAGTTATGTGAATTTGATGATATGTTAGTTATTTTTTAAATGTGTCTGGCTAGATGTAAGAACCATGAAAACTGTCTGGCTCTTAAGGTAATGTCTTTTTATAGGTCCCCAAGTAAAATATATAAAATTTAGCTTTTAAACTATAATGAAAGTTAGGTACAAAATTATACACCCTTACTACCTGTTTCCTGCCAAAGTAACTACAACCCAGACTTGATAATCGCTGGTCGTTCTTATCTGTATCGGAGACATATACAGAGAAACTTTCAACTTTCCGAAAGAAAGGAAAGTCTGGCCGTCGTGGGCTCTTATATTATAATTCTAATAAACCATAGTACGATTTGACACGGTTGGAAGGTTTCATAAATAACACGGAAAGCCTACATAAGGGCGCTTGTGCACTACAAGGAATTTTACTGTCCGGCATTCCGATTTTTTACGGTCCGGTGTGGCATGAAAAAACCGATGAATTGCTTGTGCACCTGTCCGTCTTTACTCGGATCAGTGCGGTACAGTTCAAGGAAGTATGGCGGTATAATGCTATCATAAATGATTGTTTTCGCATTTTACAAGAAACGAGTAATAATATAGAAGGTGAAATATTATATTTTTATTATACTTCGTTATAATAAAAAGTAAAGTTCCGTAAGAGATTTAAAATGCGTGTTTCACTTATTAATTTTAATCGGTGACGAGGAGCTAAAGCTATTCCCACTTGAACTTTAACTTACCAACACTTACTTAGATGATAATTATAGGTCAATGCTTGGTCAATGTATATAAAATAACAATACTGACTTCTCAAATCTCATTACCAGCTAAAAGAAAGTAAAACAAGAGCTTGCTTTCAATTGGCATATGCAATAAAAAGAGTAAAATCCAAGCAAGTGGGCACTCGAAAACAATTATACTTACAGCGACTCGTAAACTCAAAAAACCATCCGGAATAGGGAAAAGTAAAATGTCGGACAGTAAAATTACGTATAGTGCACAAGCTAGTATTTAGATTAATTGCGTGCCATACCGGACCGTAAAAAATCGGAATGCCGGACCGTAAAATTCCTTGTAGTGGACAAACGCCCTTATTCATTGAATTCCATTCACAAATGAATTCGAATACCTATTTGCACACGTGATTCAAGAGGTCTCGATTGAAATGTCAAAAGTTTTTGTGAATTTATTTTTAACTTAAATCGCAATGCAGTATAAAATGAATTTATTTCACTATTGTTTGTTTTATAAATGAATAGAAGAATAGAATATTTATTTATTTGATGTAGTTAAAAATAAAGTTTGATCAACTTTCAAGTTTAACGTTCCATACAATATAGTTGTCTACAGCCTTTACAAAATGTCGTTCGTTTTACGAAAGGAAAATCCCAAAAGAATATACCGAGTGAATGCTTCATAAGTAAGAAGCAACAATAAATTAATGTAGGAGACGCTAAAGCTCAACGGAACGGTGCAATAACTTCGCCAAAAGATCCCACAATCAATAAATTCTCAAAGGGACGAAGGATCGTCAGTTTGGGATATTAAAAATTTACTCGGCTCTCGGGTGTTGATGATTAATGTGTAGGAATGTCGTAAAGATGAGGTGTTATGGCCAAGTAAAATGGGTAAAAATGATTCTTGTGCGAATGCTCATTTAAGGACATTGAAATTTTTAGTTAAATAAAGAAAATACGATTAGTACCTACACATCCTCAAGTAGTCACAAATCGCCACGGCGAGCACTATCACTAAGTAGTTGAATAGCATTTGAACGTTTTATCTGCTTTTTAAATCCCTATTCCTACTCATCTTCAGCATAATTTAAAGTGAAATGAAAATTCATAGAAATCACGTTGCCTAAGATATCAGATTTCTACCGCATTGATATTATTATAAAAGAAATTAAAATATAAGTTAACTCGTTACATCTATATTTAGATTTATTTATTCAAATATTTAATCTTACTTTAAAACTCTTATTTTTACAGCTTTTTACAATTTTTTTTCATCCTGCGTTAAGCGGTGCGGAGTAGGTACGTAAAGCTGGCGATTTTCATTGCCAGCTTTGTGCGGAGTCTTTACCACCATTATCATAGATATTTTTTCTCTATATGGAGCTATGAATGCTTTTACGCATTCATTTTCTATCTTCACCCACATCAAACAGAAGTATCTCTTAAACTAAACGTAAACAGGATAATTGTCTACCTTTAAAGGAAATACTTCCTGTAGCTTAGTACAAAATTAGACGGGTCAGCTGGCTATAAATAGCTACATAAACCGATGATAAAATTGGACTCCGAAACCCACTCAACGTCACTCGACAATGGGAAACGTCGTACTATATATTGTAGGCACGTGGAGTCATTAACGTGTGTAATTTTAGCGGTGTAGCTTGTACACTTACGGGTTTTCGCTTACGGAACGGAGGCTTGTAGACTTGCACGGCCGCGGCGGCACCACGTTCCGGCGCCTACCGCGCCGGGCAGGTCTAAGCCCGGCCGGACACGGACTGCTCACAGTTAACGGCTTGAAGCGGTCGCGACTGCTCGAGATGTCATGTGTACGGCAGTGAATGAATTACTTTAGTTCACCGCGTGGTCGCGACTTCAAGCCGTCGGTCTCAACTGCTTGAAACGGTCCGTGTACGGCCGCCCTAAAAGCTTCCATAGTGCGATCCACGCGATCCCGACACGCGGCGAATTAACCGTAGATTTTCACGGCAAAAAACCGCGTGTGTATAAGAGGCCTACGACGTATAATAATTAATATGATGTGTATGTACATTTTGAAACCTTTGCGAGTGCACTGAAGCGCGCCGAAAGGCACTTTTAGCTACTTGGGATAGACTTTGAGCTAATCATGATGTATCAAAGTGTGTGTACAGATTCAAGATGTTTGACCCATATATCGTTGTTTGTGTGAAAGCGGAGGTTTTGCGCTTACAGAATTTGAATATATGCATAGTATAGGAATTATAATTAGATACGTGTTGGAATATAACATGAATGTTGTATGCATTAATGAATATTTCTGCCAATGTTTTATAGAAGTTTGTTAAACACATTAAAAACATTAAAAAGCAAACCAACCGGTTTGATCTAACCAACTAAACTAAAACTAAAAACCATCTCATCATTTTTCATGTAATTAGCCTGTCTATATAAGTTTAAATAAAATATTTTATTATTGTCTTGATAAATTACGTCCCCACCGAAAACAGGTTTTTTAAGAGCTTTCTAGTAACGGTGCATTTACACCAAAGAACATAGAGCTAGAGCAAGAGCATTATTTCGTGATCTTTTAGTGTAAACTAAAACATACATGATACGTATACATGTGTAAACATAATATTATCTTCTTTATTACAATTTCATATCGATAATAGACTACCTGGACCCTGCTTCACTCCGCCAAGAAAAACAACTCAAAATTGTTAAAAAACTACAAATCTTTTCTCTTTATAATATTCTTGTAAAAAAATACCTGACCTTATAACTGAGAGGCAATGCGAATGCAGTGAATTAAAACTTCGTCTATCATCGTTTGGCTTCAGAAGTCGTAATATTATAAAACTCGGTGAACTTGCGGAGTTATATTTCTTCTATTTATATTCATTTTTAATGGTAATATTAAAGTTTATGTGCAATCCAATAAGTGTATTTTCCAGTTAATTATATTATGCCTTATAAACGTGAATGAAGAAATACTCTTATTGAATTTTTATTACTTTATACTTTTAAGTGAAATCATTAGTATTGGTACATAACTACGATTTTTTGTTTTCATCAAATTAAAGTTTTTATTAAATGTTTAACATAACGGCAAACATAGTGTTCGGCTGACGACCACTGAACATAAAGGTTAGCATTTACAATCACAAAAATTCAGATGTTACATGTATTTTTGCATTGTAGTTTTTATGATATGATTGAAATAAGGTCGAATAGAGGTCCTAAATGTAGGTAATTAACTTAAAATTGTTCTACTAAAACACGACTGGACTTAAAAACCTACACAATTTTCATAAAATATATGTACTTAATAATAGCACGAAATGTAACGGGCGAACTTTATAAGATTCCCCAACTTTACAACAAGATGCTGATTCTAAAGTTTCCTTGTTAATCTCGGGCCTCTGGTTGTTTTCGAACGAGAGGCTGTACGGAGATCAAGAGGGCTAAGAAATACTTTAAGTACTTCTTAATTGGAGGCCGAGGGTTCAGGTGCTACGTGATTGCAATTCGTTAACCTGATTTCTGGGAAATAAAGCTTACTATTCACGTGCCGCGTCGAGGCCCGAGCCGCTACGATAACAGGTTGCGACGTTGTAGGTGAAGTGGCAAATAAAAACTACAAATTCAAATTCAAATATTTTATTCCATGAACATACTACTTAAACTAATACTTAATAATTTTATTAAAATGATTGTAACGCACAACGTTACATAAGGTGTTGCAAAGGCTGTGACGCCGAGCGCTGCGCCGAGCCGTGAGCCTCAACAAGAGTCAACAAATTCACAATGAATGGTCGATGAATGGTCAATGAATGGTCGTGCGAGAGTCAACAAATTCACAATGAATGGTCAAGAGGCACGCATATCTGCCGTAGTAGTCACTGGCGACAAGTCTGCCGACAAATAAATCTACTTGTGAATGTACTACATAAGCGCCCCGTTTGTGTAGTGTGTAGATGATGACGGTTTTGCCTACTGATGGGGTAGCTCGGAGCTCGGCTGGCGGTGTGTGTATTGAACGCTACGCATATAATATGTTGGACTTATAAACGCAGATTTGTTTGACTTCTGGCTAATGAAAAGTCCCCGAAGAATGCCACCGAATTTCCCTTGCAACTATATTCCAGAGCAAGCGTACCCCAATTATCTCAGAACCATCCCATGGCAACCCATGGACGCGCCCATGAATGGTAGGCACAGCTGCGTAATCACAGCTTGTATGTGCATGAAACAGCCAATAGAAGTGAAGGAACTTCTAAGATAATTGGGTCACGCTTGCTCTGGGATATAGTTGCCGGGGAAATTCGGTGGCATTCTAATTACTAAACAGTCACGTAGCTTATATGATGTGTGAAGAGAATATTACCGTGCTTTCCTCTTTATCTATCTAGCTCTATATTAGTTTACAACACATTATGTGTTCAGTATATTATTGTACTGTACTGTATTATACTATATATATTATTATTAGTTCATTGTTGTATTTTTGTCATATACTGTATGTGCCCGGAAATGTAAGAAATTTAGGAATTGTATACAACTACTAGTAAATGTGTCTATTGTAATTTATTTCACACATTTTCGAGCGACTATAGGAATTATGTATATTTCCTAGGAACTTTATACAATGACGGATTACATTCATTTTTGTTACGTTAATATTCATACTACTTATTACTTAATAGGTTAATAGGATAATCTTACTTATGCTTCGTATTGGTATTAAATTCTTGTTAATACTTGTAAAAGGTTATTGTGCAATTGAAGTATCCAATTACGTTAAAGAGTAATAATTAATATAGAACCTTCTTTATCCAGTTACATAAATATAATCCAGATTGTCTAACATTGTAATGTTAACCTTTTCTTTAAATTAGTTACACAGAACTGTAGTTCTTAGTTCTTATCCTTTAATTTTTTAACATACACACGGAGAAGGTATATACTCTTAGGTAAAACAAAGACAAAAATAGGAAAATGAATATCCTTATTTTTCAAGGCAGTTAATATTTAAGTCGGTGACACATCCCTGAGGACCCACGTTTATCCACTCTCATAAAAAACTATATCTATACATAATATAGCGAGCGGATAGCTAAAACATAATAAAAGAGGGCATAACGGACACAACTAGAATTCCATATCAAGTTATTCTATTCACACGTATGTCCATAGATAATGGTTTCAGTTTGGTATTGGCGGGAAAAGCATAATCGTAATGGCGGTTAAAGGACATTAGGTATCCTGAACGCAATAAAACGGCCACCAGCGCGATAACTACCTAATAGTTTAGACGTTAAGTGATAGACTTAGGCAATTATTTAGAAATTTTTTAATTAAATCTTACCAGTTACAAAAAATATATGTAATTGTTGCTTTAGTCTAGTTTTATGAAAAAATTATACATTATGATTGAAGAAGCAAAGGACGTAATTAAACTGTATTGATTTCTTCGTTGTTTTATGCATGAATTAAAATGTATTGGCTTATCTTTAGATAACGAACCTATTATGTAGATATACAGGTGGACCTTCAGTGAATATGCTCGACGATACAGTCATAGAAAACAAGTATATTATAGTCACAGTATACACTTGTTAATAAAATCACCTCATCATTTCGTTACGTGATATTCCCATAGGCATAGAAGGCTGATCACCTAATTACCTACCCATTGCAAAAATCGATTAGAAAAACATAAATTCCTCTATCCCATACACACCAAGGACACGCAATAAAGGGACCTAGTAATTACCTGAAATTCGTCTATCCCATTGACTCCATGTCAAAGGTCTAAGGACGCGCAGTGAAAGGAGCCAGTATTTGTTCCGCTTTCGCTCGTATCTTGAACGATTCAAGGCCACATTCGCACCCACAATGCCAAGGCTACTACGCCCTTGTCCTACGTGCGAGGCATACGGAGTACTATTTACTACAGACTACAAGCATATTGTAAATAGATGGAATTTATTCGGTATAAGGACATGTTTGAGATTTCAAGGCGATTTTGTTCGGTTGACGTGTTGAATTTGTATCTGTTTTTTAGGGGTTTATTTTTTTATTTTTTTTTAAGTATAGATTTCTTACAGCTCTTGGAACTGTGGTATTTTAAAACGGAACATTTGTGCCATCTACAGGATGTTTTCTTTCCCCTCTTCAGGTTAAATACTATTTTATAGGTAATATATAAAATATTTTTAGTAGTGTATAGGAATGATATTCAGAAACAAAAGTACTCGAGTTAAAGAGCAACAAACTCACATCTTCATACAATATACTTTCATGTTGCAGTGATAAATTGCTTCAACGTACGTACGTTTCTCGATTCATAATTTAGTAGTGCCTTCAGGATATCATATATCACGATATCAGGGTTTATAGCCTCCGTTAGTCGTAGTATTGCAATAAATATCCAGTACTGGGGGGGGTTTTCTTGGCGTCTTCAAGCAGTATTATTACCAGTGTGCGAAAGAGACGGCGCTAGACAGGTCGTCTAGTCGCGTCACTTTCCCTCACTGAAATAAATAATAAATAATAAATAAATATTATAGGACATTATTACACAAATCGACCTAGTCCCACAGTAAGCTCAATTAAGGCTTGTGTTGTGGGTACTAGGCGACGATAAATATAATATTATAAATACATATTTATTTTTTATTTATTTTTTACATACATAGATTCCTTACAGCTATTTGTATTACAATATTTATAATTAACTTTAACAAAACAATACGCCAATAAAAAGGTATACCAATAATAAGACAATTAATGTGACAGTAGTTTTACATTAATTATAACAACGACAAAGTGGAAAAAATTAATATATATATTTTTTTTGGACATGGTATACAAAAAAGAGGAAAACGTACCCATTATAGAATAGATAATAACACCATTATATAGATAATAACACCCAGACCCAAGAACAAATAATTGAGTTCATCACACAAATATTTGCCCTGACCGGGGATCGAACCCGGGACCGTCGGCTCAGTAGGCAGTTACTTTACCACTGCGCCAACCGCGTCGTCACTGCGTCACTGCGTCAAATAATGCTATAAGGCATTCCAATTCTTATAGCAGTACTACTTCCAAAAGCAGTAGGTACTAATTCCACTGTGAGACAAAGATAAAGCTACTCAGTTCGTCTAGCGACATCACTGTCACACAATGGGAGTAGTATTGCTCTATGACGTCACAGTAACCGGCCTATTTGCAAATTATTTTATGCGGCACAAAATACCGTTGACACGGCAAGCCGAGCTATATGTATATCGGTCGGGAATCCTCTCGCACGTGTAACTATATGGTTTACTGACTGTGCTGTTTGATAAAAGACAATACTATTAATTCTTATACATTATATAAATTACTAGATTTCCGCCCGCGGCTTCGCCCGCGTTTGCAAAGGAAAACCCGCATAGTTCCCGTTCCCGTGGGATTTCCGGGATAAAAACTATCCTATGTGTTAATCCAAGTTACCCTCTATATGTGTGCTAAATTTCATTGTAATCGGTTCAGTAGTTTTTACGTGAAAGAGTAACAAACATCCATATATCCATACATCCATACATCCTTACAAACTTTCGCCTTTATAATATATATTAGATATAACGTAAAATACGGAGTAATTATCGATTAATAGGGTCATAAAGGTTTCTCTCTTTCTCTGTAGAGCTCTAGTAGAGTATGAAAGTGTTTTTTAAATCATATTTCCCGTTTGGAAAACGGATTAAAGTCTTGTTAATTAATAAATTTAATATTAATTAATTTATTTATTTATAATTCTTTATTGAACAAAATAGTATGCAAAAATAAGTAGTAATACAAAAGCATAATTTGCCCAAAAGGCGGCCTTATTGCTAAACAGCAATCTCTACCAGGCAACCTGGCTGGCTAATATTCTATTAATACAGTGTATAATTAAGCACTGAGTGAATTTTATGATCGGAAACCTTTCTGTTTCAAAATACACAAAACGCACAGATATTTCGGCAGTAATAAGTATGTAATTCAAATTGAACCCCTGAAATATAACAAAGGCGGTGCAACGAGCGTATCTAAACGTGTCACATTTACCTGAATAATTGAGCGTGGTGAGGTATTCGGAAGTCGACGTTGAAAATTCTGATGTCTGTTTTAGGAAGCGGATGTTTTTTTTAAATTATTTCAAAAGTTATTTCGTTATCACATCATTTTTTTAAGTTACAATCATAAACAAGATTATTTTTTAAATTATTAAGGTATTTACTAAAAATCTCATGAAAATTATGAGAGTACCAAATAAAGTAACAATCATGATTGTTCTTAACCTTAATCATATTCTGCCCTCATTACTTAACAAAAACTTTATAAGCGTTATAAAGTATAAACCTTATATAGTTTAATTTTCGTATATGTCTTTCAGACATATACTGTAGCTTTGCGTCAATTGCGTGTTAACTACGAAGTCATGAGCACATTAACCTCAAAATTCAAAGCTATTCAAACATTAAACCTGTTTCAAACAATCTAATACCTTTTTGAAGTAACCATAACGTCACAGTGTGTAAGCTGCAGGTAATCCCTCCCCTGAACCGCAGGCGCCTCGGCACTAAACTCTCAATCCGCATAAGCCTTCGAGAGGAGTTATGAACGTTTGTACGTGTGTAGATTTGTTACTACCTTCTCTTTGTAAAGACTTGAGATTGATGGCTTGACTGCGTGTAATCTTTTGAACGAAGTTGTAATCCGTGGGAGTAATTAGAATTTAGGGTGTTTTATGGTGATTATATGTATTATTTATTCGCGTAGTTTCGTTGATATACAATAAACATTGATCAATTAATTTAAAACACTAGATTTACGCCCGCGGCTTCGCCCGCGTTTTTAAAGAAAAACTCGTATAGTTCCCGTTCCCGAGAGATTTCCGGGATAAAACCTATCCTATGTGTTAATCCAAGTTACCCTCTATATGTGTGCTAAATTTCATTGTAATCGCCTCAGTAGTATTTGCGTGAAATAGTAACAAACACACACATCCTCACAAACTTTCGCATTTATAATGTTAGTAGGATTTACTGCATTGCAAATACGTAATCAAACCTGCAGCCAATGTAAATCAACACCCAACCTAAATAAGTTTTTTTTATATTATATAATCGCCTAAATTAACTTATAAATAAACGTAAATTCAAGGAAATGTGAATTAAAAAACCACTTTGAAAGCAGAATCACTGCTAGGAAAAGGTTTAATCATTAAAACATAATACTTTACTTTTTCGTAAACATTAACAATTACAATTGCATGTAGCTAATAAACACGTAATAAACATATTCATTACGACTCTAATACGTAATGATCGATACAAGTATAGAATTTATGATTATTATCTACTTGATAGAGCTACGACGCTACGCTGTCTACGAGTCTACGAAATTACATCGTAGCTCGTGCTACGTATATCACGAGCGAACGTTAAGGGTGACAAATCAACATCGAGCTATGCTGCGCTGTACTGCGCTGTGCTGTGCTGTGTTTCTTAAGCTACGTTTTTTTAACAATTAAACGATGCTGCGCTGTACTGCGCTGTGCTGTGCTGTGTTTCTTAAGCTACGTTTTTTAACCTTCCTATACTCGCGCGTTGGTCTGTGAGACCGACGAAACACATTTTCGTAATTATTTTTATGCAGGTAAATCCTGTGAAGTCGAGTTCCTTGCTAGTTTCCGGATTTGGGGCTAACTTCATTTTAGTGCAGGTCGCGTGGTCGGCAGAAGTTCACACTTCACGTGTCATAGCATTTGGCGCCAATCGGTCCATGAGACCGACGCGAGTATATGTGCAAGTTTTTGTGTAAGTATTAATATTATATATTTTGTACATTTATATATTTTTTAAGACTTTGAATACTTTATGAAGTATGTATAGTAAAATCACAGACTTATAATAATATACTACGTATACAAGTAAAATATATGTATGAATGTTGCTCTAAATTACATTTTGACCAATTTTTTAGGCCATACTTCATGTCAAAATGAACGATGATCAAATCAGATTGTTGCTGGAAGAAACAATTTCTGGTTCTGCTATGAAGACGAAAATGACAGTGAGGTGGAAGACAACGTGGAGGTACAAGAAAAGACATACGACACCGAGCAAGACGATGACAATGAAGAGATATCTGAAGTTCCCGTGATTTTTACTTGGGAAAAGATGGACAGACAAGGCTCAAAACTAAGCCAAACATAGATAAATATGTGCTTTGATATGTTTATTATTATTAGTTAGAAGTTTATTTTGTTTTGAAAAAGAAATTCTGTTTTTAAAGTGAAACTTTTATTACATCGTCTCAAATAAATGTAATTTTTTACGACATCACATTAGAAACCTCAAAAATAACAGTACTTCTCCACTATTTAATGGATGTTCATCATTGGCCATTTGCGTCTATTTCAGACGATTATCGTAGTCAGT
>CAJQZN010019210.1:0-27980 GCA_907164685.1 Colias eurytheme | reverse complement strand
GGTTATGTGTCAATTTTCGGATTCAGAAACTTGGGATTAGATGCTTGGATTTTATGTTAAGGTAGGTACATAGGGTATACCTGTCTAGGAGATGTGGGTCATAGATATGAAGGAAGTAATATCGAATATTTGAATATATTTTTAATAAATAATGTACGGGTGCCAAAAGGTAACAAAACAGATAACGTAATATATTGAATATTGTGACGAAATTTTTAATATTTCTGTTTTTATTTATTCTTTGGTTTGATTTTAGTATATAGTACTTATATAAGCGATTAAATTAATAAAGTACAAAGTGACTCTCTCCATAAATTTTATTTTTCCACATACTTAAAAAATATTTGATGCATTTATCTAATTAAAAAGGTCAATTAATCTATGATATATTTCTAATATACCTACCAATAACGATTCAATATCACAACAATATTAATATTCCGATGACATACTAGACAAGTTCATTATAAATCCAATTTATATGTAATCAAATTTAACAATATCTAGTATTAATGCATTGCTATCGATTATAACTACTATGTTATCACCTAACCCAGGTATATTGAAACTAGATAGCTCTCAAGTTAATACGTGTATTATGTGCTAAGCTTAATCACCTACTAATTAATAAATAAAGAAAATACGTGTAGCACTCGAGGACTGCCGCGGTAAAGCTATTGCATAGCATCGCTGTGCCGCGCCGGTTGGAATGGGGGGCGTTAGGTTTTTTCGTTACGGAATTTTTACATTCGGTCGCCGCGCTCAAGGCCCGCGATAGAAGCTATGCAATAGCTTAAAACTATTTAAAAGTTAAAACCAATTTAATAATATGTGTATAAAAAAACAAAATTATTTATGTTGAAATATCTACAGTTTAATATTCTACAGTTTATATTCTTTTATATTGTTATGACCTTTTTCACAGAAACAGGACTTTAAATAAACTATTCCCGCAGGTAACTCACAACCAATGTGTTAAAATTGTGATTTATATAGAACTAGCGGTCCGCCCCGGCTTCGCCCGTGGTACATGTTTACGTTTTCTCTACATAAAAACCATCCTCGTACTTCAAGGAATATAATAAAAAAAGAATTATCGAAATCGGTTCAGCCGTTCTCGAGTTATGCGCTTACCAACACATTTTGCGATTCATTTTTATATATAAGAAGAAGATTACTAAGCATTATCTCTATCAAAATACCTCAATGACATTTACTTAATCTGTGAACTTATTAGTAATACAAGCTAAGATGAGAATACCAAATCCTTAACAACCCACTTTAATTTCAGCATCACCAAAAATAACTAAAATAATGGCGAATTGCCTCAAAGAAAACAGGCTTGACGTTCGAAGTTAAATTGAAAAGTTGGGACCGTGATAATGAAAGCCAGTTTATTGAAGTCCCTTTTATCCAACACTATTGTTATGCAAACGGTAGTTGTTAATTGACGTATTGTTGGCTGTAAAAGAGCTGCCAAAACAATGCATTGTAAATGTATGCGATGGTATTGTTATACAAATTTCGTATAAACGATACGGCTTGGAAATATTGAGACGTGTGCTTTTTGTGGATGTTGTTAATACTTTTCGCGTTTGGCATAAGAAATTAACATAACTTTGCAAGACGTGTATATTTTCAATTAATAAATTCATTCATTTTTCTCTGCCAAAATTGTATATCAATATCAAAAGCTATTACGTTAAAGAAGATATAAGACACAGATCTAAAAACTGAATTACCTTGTTACTTAAGTATTCTAAGTATTTCCTATTTGGACTTATACTTAATATTTTATTCAATAACGTTTGTACACCAGAAGATATAATTGCAAACTTGGAATCTTGTCCCAAATTTATATAAAAGCTTAGGTAATACCAATTATATGCACACGAGATTTCGAATAGACAAATAATTTCCATTAAATCCGTAAAGTTAAGCCATTAAAATGTATTATGAAACATGTCAATCTAAAATGTAAAGCTATTTAACAATCAAGTAACAAATAATTAAGATCTTATCAATTTCCTGACACAAATACTTCTGACAGCGTAAATTGAATTTGCCCAAAACCTTGTGGTAAGATGTTGAAGATTTTTGAAGTGTACTTGATTTAAAATCATTTATTTTACTTTCAAATATTGATATAAATTTTATTTGAATGGCTTTCAACGATTTCAAGTGTTTAAAGTGTTCAAATTCTATATTTTGCAGTCTGAAAACATCTAGAACTTGCTATATAATAAATAACTAGCTGTGCCGCTGTGTAATGCGCTCCTGTTGGTCTTAGCGTGATGATAGCCTTCTTCGATTAATGGGCTATCTAACACTGAAAAAACTTTTCAAATAACGAAAGAACGCGTTAGGCGTTAATACTAGCTATGCTAACACTATGCCCTGCAGTTTTACCCGCAGTGCTGCGCTCCTGTTGGTCTTAGCGTGATGATATAGCCTATATATAGCCTTCCTCGATAAAAAGGCTATCTAACACCAAAAGACTATAGTCTATAGCCCTTCTTTGATTAATGGGCCAACTAACACTGAAATAATTTTTCAAATCGGACCAGCAATTACTGAGATTAACGCGTTCAAACAAACTCTTCAGCTTTGTAATATTTGTATATATTTCTACCATTTTATTGCAGTCTTAAAACACGTAGAGATATCAAATAATAATACTTACTATAAAAATAATATCTTTAAAATCATACTTCCAATAGTTAATTCACTTAATATGTTACTATTTACTCAATAAACAGAGACCAAATACACTCTGATTACAAGATTATCACTCCTTAGTCCTTACTAACAATTAGTTGGTTTGTCCGATCGTGTTTGGTTTATTACAAACACACGCTCAATTAAGGCCCCATTCACATGTGGCTATTGATTGCTCAAGTCTACGTGAGAGGAATACTAGTAGATTATGTTAGTCAAGTATTGATATTAATTACTGGCTGACCTTTGCCCACTTCTTATTAAACTAATATTATAAAGCTGAAGAGTTTGTTTGTTTGAACGCGCTAATCTCAGTAATTGCTGGTCCGATTTGAAAAATTCTTTCGGTGTTAGATAGCCCATTTATCGAGGAAGGCTATATGTTATCATCACGCTAAGACCAACAGGAGTGGAGCACTGCGGGTAAAACTGCGGGGCATAGCTAGTGTAAGACATAAAGTAAGTATTTTTTTTGTGATATTTAGGTATTCATTTTTGTTTAAAGTAGTGAAATATAGAAAAGTAATATTTGAAAAATTAAATAAGTAGACATTAAAAGTGTGTTTCCATGAAAATATTGTTACGAAATCGATCAGTTTAGAAAATATGGCTCTAGATATAAATTAAACTTCTCATTAACTAATGATAATGTTTCTTTATTTATTAACACCTACCTACTGTGTCAAGATTTAGTATTTTTTTAATTGATTGATGAATATGATGACTATTTACACTAAAATAAAGAGATTACATTGCTTAGTTATTGGTCAAAATTACGAAATAAACTTTCTTTCGAGATTTAAATACAATAACTGCCAAAACCAGTATAACATTTTCATTATATTAAGAAATTTCAAAGAACTTCTAACTTCATAAGTTATAACTGTCACTTTCAGATCTCAGGGTTTTAGCAAGCTTATAAGTCTGTAAACAATTGTTCGTAAATATTTTTCGCGAAATAAAGAAAAACTGTGTTTTCTCTTTTTATATATTGTTCTGTTGGGAGTACTTACTTAGCTAAATTTTATATTGGATGATCTTGTAGGTCGTGTATTATTCAACTTTTTGCTTCTTAGCTATAGCTTTAGGTGAAATATTATTGTCTTTTACGCTTTTTTCTATGAGTTTAGTGTTGTATGTTGCCTAATTTATTTGTGGGAAAGAAATAGATGATATGATGAGATGAATAGATATGATCTATATTTCTATGCTGACATCACAGTTGACTGATATATACGATTGAATGGGCGTAAATTTTGTTGTAATAAACGGGAATCAAACACTATATTGTTATGCACATAGGTTTAGTTGAATGAATAAAAAACTTAAAAAGCACTAGTAGGTTCACAAGTTCATAGTAAAGCCAGTATTGATGAACTCTATATGTATAGTCAATTTCCAATTTTTATTGAGCTCGGTGTAACGTTTCATAAAATACACGTTTTTAGGCTTAAATCTTTATTACTGCCGTTTTTCAAAAACTAGTTCAATACGAATTAATCAAATGGATTTGCTGCGAGCTTTTTATTTGCAAAGAGTATTGGATTTTCATGTTTTTATATGTTTTCAAAACTATTATTGTTGGTATAGTTTAATTTTATAATAGGTAGGTGCATAGTATAAATTGGTATTTCGAAATTCAGAATTTATTTTTTACGTTGTATACGTAATAAATATATACATATAAAAATGAAACCCGGTTCACGTTGTCACGGCATCACGTGTGAACGGGTTTACCGATTTCGATGATTTTTTTTATTATATATGAAAGAAGTTTTGTTTTGCCTTGAAGTACGAGGATGGTTCTTATGTAGAGAAAACATAAATATGTACCACGGGCGAAGCCGGGGCGGACCGCTAGTAAGTATGTAATAAATAGAAAACAAAAGAAATCCATAATAATAACAATTAAGCAATAATATTGTAGGTACATTATTATTATATCAAATAAAGAAAATTATTAGGTGGCGTGTTACTATTTAATATCAGACAAAGATAACTAATATAACAGAATGTAAATAGAAACATGTGAACGCAAGTAAAACATTAATGAATCCAAATGAAAATGACTTTAACGTTCATGAATATGTAAAAACAGTTGTTAATTATTACAGAGTCTTTGAAATTTCGCGTTGTAACGAAATTTCCAAGATTTAAGACTGAGTGACACCACGTCAAGACAGCGTGAATCGATATTAATGAAATTTGCCTAAAATGTCCATCGTGTAAACGTGTTAGGGAAAATGTGACATGTCAGCGATAGGCTAAGAGTCGGTTAATGTTTTGAATAATGTTTATCTAAAGAGATTAATTGCAAATTTAAATTCAAAATTGCAATTTTGAATTGCAATTTAAATTTTAATACACAACAATCATAAATTTGGAGATTGGAGAAACTGATAATAAGAAGATCTGATTTCTTAATATAGACAGTATTTATTTTTTCTTTTTAATTCTGATAAATAACGATTAGATTGAATATCAATAATTGTCTTGCTCGTTTTATAATTGAATTTGTGTATAATGAACAACTTATTTAGGGATAAGAAATAACTTTTTAATGTACCTACAATAAATAGAACAAAATATAATAATCAAATCACGGAACGTGATTTCTTTCAGTGATATTTAATAGCTTTATAAAGTGTTTAGTTTCTAATTATTACCTTTTATAAGTAACTAAGAATCAAAAGGTTTTCTTAAAAGCTAGTCTTGATTGTCTTGAATTTGATTAATTAAACACAAAGATAACAAACTTCACGAAAATTGTGTACAATGTTAGTCTTCGCATTTTAAAAATATTATTGAATAATAAAGATAACAGGACCGCTATTAAATTAACTTTATAGAATCTAAAGTTACATAGATAATTTTTTCCTCAACTATAACTTCGGGACATAAATTTCCTGTGATAAAATAATTATCCAATATACGACTCTGGCTCTTGGCCTATATGTTCATATGTTCGATAATGCAGGAAGCGAATATGCTATATCAAGAATTATTGCCTACATAACGTTATGAACGTCATTACTGTTAAGCGATGAAGGCACACACACATCGCTTTAAAATTATTTTTCAACCGATGTTCCCAAAAAGGATATAACGGATGCCTACTCTTTGATTCTCAAATCGTCTGTTTTTTTTTATTATTATAACTCTGTGATTTTTAATTGATTGACATGATTATTATTATCGGAGTGAAACTTCTATAACGGGGTTGGAAAAAAATTTAGTGTAACATTTTTTCGTTACGCGTGACATTTTTCCGTTACGCGCCATCTTTTTCTTATCCCTACCACGTGTGATTCGACGTATTTCTGTAAAGGTCCATATAATAAATTATTTTTGAAAAAATAAGGTCATAAAGAAGTTTCACTTCTTACGTGTGTACACTAGTATACGCACACATTTTTGTATTTGGAAATAGTAGTCGTTTGGTTTTAGAATTTGGATTGGTACGTTATGCCCAGGGACGTCAGTGACGATTTTTGTAGAAAATTTGAAAATTATATTTCATAGATTTTTGCATGTACTTTAAATATGGAAAGAGAAGAACAAAGAATGAAATATAGAGTTATATATCACCGTTGTTGTAAATTCTTAAGTTATCTGCGCTTTTAAAGAAAACAAAGAGCATTGAATTAATAGTCCGTAAGATTTGCATCTTTCATTCTCCAAAATGATAACTAGCCTTATCATAAAATTGCTTTGAGTTTCGTTTTATATTTACTATTGTTCCGACTTTAATAATAACAAACATAATCATAGCAATTATAAGTTAACAAACAAAACCAATAAATAAATAAAATAATCGTCTGTATTGTCTATCGTTTTCATGATGTAACTTTACCACTGTCTACTAATTATTGTACCTACATTGTAATGTCTATATTTGATTTTTGTTGTCCAAATTTGGCTCATTGAACTTTCTCGTTTGATCAATTACTTCGGGCTAATAGAAGAGGATGTATTGCCTACTAGTTTTGCCTGCAAAATCAAGTATACAGGGTGTAATCGTTAAGTGTGCACAAGCGATTATTCCGTAACTATTGCAGATATCAAAAAACTTTAAACTGATATCGATAGTACTTAACCTAATGAGTAAAATGGCCGTAATAAATTTTTAAAAATAAAACGAGAAATAACCAAAAATGTTACATTAAACGCTCCCATACAATTTATTTCCCATACATTTTGTATTCATAGTAGATTTTCGAAGTGACGTCCTTATTGTGCAATACAATGAGGAGGTCTATTTACAGTTTCTAAATGAACTTCCCTCCAAATTTGCGAAGTAATTAAAGCAGAAAACCAAAAAAACAAAAAAAAAAGCTAAAATCTTTCATATTAAATGTATAGGTTGATCCAAAAGTAATGATAATTGGGTATTTCCTGTGCACATAAAAATATAAAATAAATGTTTTATGCTTGCTCATGTAATCACTAAGTTATCACAAAAAAATTATATATACAGGCCACGTTTCCAAGTATTAACATTAATTTTAATGTGAACAGTGTGAGCCAGAATGTTTCCCGACGAAAAGAAGAAACAACGATTCGACATTTAGAGGGTGAATTTCTAAATTTTTAATGAGATCAGGATAATTTTTTGTCACGATTTGTGACCATGGGCGTTACCTGGGTTCACCATGTTTATGCTGAAACCAAGAAACAATCAATGGCCTGGATGCGAGCTTCCAAAGTGACGGTGAAGATTTTCAAAGTGAAAATTAGTGGGATAGATTAAAGCCGTAGTTTTTTGGGACGCTGAAGAAATGTGGAATATTTTAAGAAGGTAGCCACTACTACACAGGGCTCTTACTACACAGACCAAATTAAAAGATTGCGGGTAGGTTAGTAAGAAAAAGAGACATGGCAAACTTCGGTCTTGAATGTTGGTTCACCAAGACAACGCACCAGATCACAAAGCGTCAGTTGCGATGGCTGCAAATCAAAAATCGGCATTGAAAATGCTTGAACACCCACCCTGTTTGTAAGATCTAGCTCCTAGTTAATTCTATCTCTTACCTCGGCACAAGAAACACCGTCGATACAAGAAATTTTAAGACGACAGCGAAGTGATGGCCGATTTTGAGGGGTTTTTGTAGATGAAGTCAAAGTTTTTTTTTCTAAGTTAAGGAAAAAAAATATCGAAGTATATTATCTAGTTAGAAGACTATCTAGAGAAATACATAATTATTTTAACTGTAATGACCTTGTTTAATATTGATTATCATTACTTTTGGATCAACCCATGTACATGGGATATTCATATCTCATACTAAATGTATGGGAGGGTTTAAAGTTAATTTTTTAGATATTTCTCGTATTATTTTTTAAAATTTATTATGGCCATTTTACTCATTAGGTTAAGTACTTTCGATATCAGTTTAAAGTTTTTTGATATCTGTAATAGTTACGGAATAATCGCCTGTGCACACTTAACGATTACACCCTGTATATCAAGAAAATTCTATAGCTCATGTGTAATCTGATGCATAACATAATATATTAATGTAAAGTTTCATCTATTTTCATACAGTAGTTTTCCTCGAAATAGATACAAACATCCTTACAAACATTCGCATTTATCATAGTAGAATTGTTCATTTGTTAGTGTTGCAAAAAGCCTTCGCAACAACTTTCCTAGGTGGGTCAGTACCAGTATTTGTGTTTGGCCGAGTACACTCGTCTCGAATCGTTTGTTTAACTTTGTCCTTTTATTTCGAGAACACTTTTATTAGCTTCACCTGTATGTTTGTGTGTTTATATGTAACCGACTCTATAGACTAGATTTTGATCCCCTTGAAATGGACAGATTTAATTCAAGTTTTGCACTCTTATCAATGATCGGTGACAATACGATTGAGTGATTTCAAGTTCTCTTTTGAGAATGTCAATTAGTTACCTACTTAAATCGTTGTGTATTAAAATATGTTTTATAGAACCTTTAACTAAATATGTTTTGTTAAATAATATTATGTGTGCTACATACGTTTAAAAATATATTTAATCCAAAGAAAAATACTATGTTAACGGTAATCTCCATATAACTGCTCTTTTGTCTATCTTAAAACTCAACTACAAAAAGTTATTGTATGCATTCACAATGCACAAAATAATGAGGGGACTTTTGAAATAAAAAGTTTAAATCTCCTGCATACTTTCTATAGTAAACTCCGTAGTAAATTTGTTTAAAAATCGTTGGATTGAAGCTCTATGGGAAAAGAAATCCTGATATGAATAAGTTGTTTGTTTGTTTCAATAGTTTCGATTAGAAAAAACAAATCATCTTAAGATAGTCGATGTATTAAGAAAGGTCATAGGCCTAGGCCATCAACACGCTAAGATCATTAGGAGCGGAGCAATGCGGGTAAAACCGCGGGGCTCAACTATAGATGTATGGCATACCTGAAAAATAAAAGAAGAAATTATCGCCAAGACCTCGAGGCGAAAATAAGTCGTGTAAGGAATTTTAAGAGCATTTCATTTTTATCCCGGATCAATAATTCAACTGAATTTCCTTCGGCATTGCAAATTTTATTCTCGTTTGATGGTAATTTTTATTATATTCTGAAATCATTAAGCTCTATAATATCCGGCCCAAAATGAGAAATAGACGGTCAATGAAGTGAAACCAATTTTTAGATTAGGTACTCCTAGTGTAATCTTGGATACTTTCAAAATTGTATTCTTATGGTTTATAATTGATAAAAGTAGCCTATTGCAGGTTTTAACTATACTTTATTTAAAATGTTCTTTATTTTTTTATACGTAACTAAACGTTTGTAAAAATTTATCATTCATAAATTTTTAACTTTTTCCTTCTATTTTGAATTATAGAGTCAATTATTTAGTACTGCGTAGTACAGCAGACGTGATTAAAAAAAGGTTTCATAATTCGTTATTAATTTAAAGAACCATCTTAATAATATGAAAATTATGAAATGTGTTCCAGAAATAGCGAGAAAAGTCAAAACTTTAAAACACCGCTTCCTTACGCAGCACTTTTGGTAACAAATCTCAAATTCTACATTTTAAAGTAACTGAAAATAGTTCCACATTTCCGAGAAATCTTTCGCTCACAATGTTTCCACAGACTGAGCAATTCCTTGAATTTAACACGACGTTGAATAACATTGTATAATTCATCTATAGGTAAGTATGTTTTGTTTCCAATACAGAGAACATTCGATCTTATTATTGGCTAGCTGTGTCCCGCGGTCTCACTCGCGTAATTGAGTTGGTCGGTAATATTTCTGTGAGAGTATATTATAGCAGATATAAAATGTAGCTATTCTATTATCTATGAAGTATATATATTATATTCTATCTATCTGTGAGAGTCCAGTCAAAATCAGTCCAGCTTTTATAGATACAAGCCGGTACAAACAGAAAGCATGGCGATACTATTACAAAATTATCACATGACTTCGTCATAAGATAAAAATATAATTTGATATTTTTAGCGTCTATTATGACATTAATTATATAGCGCTTTTTAAGAAAATTGATTCCTCAAGATTCTAGGAAGTTCTGCGTTCATTTTAGATGCATTTCTAGTAACCAAACGCTCAAAATCCTTCAGGGAATATGAAAAGAGACTCTCTATTGGCAGTTGAACGTTATAGCAAATTGTTACTATGTTACCTTTAGGGAATTTGTATGTGGGTTATAATTAATTTTAATTTCAACTACTTGAAGTTATGAAGCAGATAAGCGGTGACACTAAATTATTGATTACTACATTTGATTTATTCTTTACTAGGTTTTCGCCAGCGGCTTCGCCCGCGCAGTCAAAGAAAAACCCGCATAGTTCCCGTTCCCGTGGGATTTCCGGGATTGCGTCATTTTCCCGGGATAAAAAGTAGCCTATGTCCTTTCTCGGGTATCAAAATATCTCCATACCAAATTTCATGAAAATTGGTTCAGTAGTTTAGGCGTGATTGAGTAACAGACAGACAGATAGAGTTACTTTCGCATTTATAATATTAGTATGGATAGGAACTAGTCATTATGTTGTAGAATGTTGAGGTTATATTAAAACTGGTTAAATGTATAGAAAACTTCGATTGTTGCAATTAATTGTTCATACGCATTTAACAAGTATTCATGTCGAAAGAGTGAAATAGATGAAGCTTGAGATGATGATGATGATGATGATGGTGTTAGAATATATTACTGTCAATCTAATATGAATAAATAAACAAAATACACTTACGAACAAAAGAGTCAAAAAGCTGTTCAAAATTTCTTTAAACGCGAAGTAATACAAAATTTAAGGTAGTCTTAACACTATCAGAGAGAATTTGTAAGTCGCAAGGAAGATATAAAAGCTATTTTGTTCTTCACGTAAGAGCTTTGTTCCGAAGTTGTAAATCCGAGGATTTGTGGAACAACGTTGAACAATAGATTTTTAATATATTTCAACTTCTACTTTGTAAGGCTTAGCCTAGCCTTTCAATTTACGATGTTGCGTAACTGTTTTAAGTTTTGATTTTTAAATATGCTGTTATAGTTATATAGGAAATCAACAACAGCTGTGCAATACTATTTTATTTTGTTAGTGTTTTAGTGTCCGAAGCCTTCTTTGTAAGCCGAGTGTATTGAAAAGTTTTTTATGAATTAGAAATGAAACCAATGGTTACATGATATCAATTCTTTAATATTGAAATTAAATAAAGTTTTTTTTTCAGATCATCCAGAGGAATAAATTTAATGATACAATACAATAAAGAGAAGAAAATTTTATAATTATCATCATAATATAGAAGTTTAATTCCTAAGATTAATTATTATTGCAAATTAATTCCAAAAATATAATGCATGTATGTGAAACTTTTATTAAACTTGTTTCCTTTATGGCGTTGTTTTCTTATAAACATTTTACGTTTTACTTTTAAAAGAGCAATATATAACCCATATAGGTTCATAAATGTAACGTTATAAAACAGTAATACACGTAGTAAAATTTACAAAGCATTCTTATTTCCCAACAATTTATCATACAAAGTTGCAATTTTATGGTAAATAGCTACAATGTTATGGTTCTTTTTACATTTATTGATGTATTTATGCAAGAAAATTTTTTAGAGTAATTATTGATTTAAATGTATTTGTATAAAAAAAGAAATACAACCAAAATAAGCTTTATTTGGGTAAATGTTGTTGGTTGTACAGTTCTTACTTATGTAAATTGTACATTCGCCAATTACATTGCCATGCAAATACACACAGCTCCGCATAGTTAATCAGAAAAACACAGTAGGTATAAATATTAATAAAAAAATATAATATTACAGACTGCAGTCTGCAACGAATATATTATATTTTTTTATACTGCAGTAGAGGAACTTAAATGAGTCAAAATTGTAATTTATTATGATAGTATTCTATAAAGTGGAAGAAGCAACAAAAAATTGTCTCAACTATTATCTCAATATGACGTATTAAAATAATGTGAACTCTACTATTTCACAGTAAATATTAAATAATATTTAATAATTCAAACCCATATTACACTTCAAAATCTGAATAAACAATATTGCCTAACAATAAGAGAATTAAGCCTGTACAAGCGGAATCACGAAAAACATTCACAAAGCAATTTCTCAAGGGAATTTAAAAAGTCAAATATTACAATCCAACCTAATTTAAGAGTTCCGAACCAACAATCATCTTCATTAGTTCCAATTCAGAAGATATGCCAACATTAAAAATGTCTGCTTTTATTTCGTTAACTCTGTAAACATGATAAATGAAGTGTTTATTGATTTCAGATGAGTTTATTAAATATGAAGACTACAATTTATAAAAATGAAATAGTTTACTTTGCTTCATATCAATATAAAACAATAATATCAATATAATACATCAGTGTAAATATAATAACAAGGTCGTTAATTAGCCCTTTAAAAAGGAATAATATTATGTTCATCATAGTTCCTAAAATGAAGTCCTAAATATGCTCATTGATACACATCGAATCAAATACGATTACCGTTGTTCTTATCTTTAGCCATTTTTATATATGTATATATAACTAGCTTTCCGCCCGCAGTGTCACCCGTTTTGTCTAAAACCTAATAAATTATATACCTTTCTCTTGAATCACTTTATTTAATAAAAAACCGCATCAAAATCCGTTGCGCAGATTTCAATATTTAAGCATACATAGAGCCATAGATAGAGACAGGGAAAGCGACTTTGTTTTATACTATGTAGTCAGTAGTGATATCATGTAGTGATAGCGATATTCTTCATTATATTCTTATATTAAAAAAGAAACAACATACTTCTTACTACAAAGTATCTTTTTGTACCGCAAGTCTAAAAATAGTTCTTTTCAAAGGCAATTCTTTTATAACTCAACTCTTACAATAAGATACCTATAACAGTAAGCAATTTATCAATCGAGAATCTTCCGTTTAATTTATGGTAAATAGCAGATGAAACTGCACAGATTATGCAATTTCATGATTAGTCCATTTGATTCTAGGAAGCTGTTAATATTCTAAATGATCTGTGGTTCAATGGTGATATATTTGATTAAATTGACAGTATTATATCGCAATGACAATTTGCTTTGTGGGTTTATTAGGATTTAGATAATCAAACTAATAGGTAATAGTAAATCACATTGATACTCACATAAAGTTTTTATCTATTCTGACTCGTACACGATAACGTATTAATGTAATAATATTATATGTGTAGAAATGACTTCAGATAGTATTTGGTTATGTGGACACAGGTTTAACCTAGCATAAGGGTCATTGTTTAAACTAAGTATGTAAAAAAATTTATGTACCTACAAATTTTATCTGTATATTCCTTGTGTTTTTGTTTTTGAGTCAAATATACTGAACAATTAATACATAATCGACATTTTGTTTACTTTATGTAAAGCTAAGAACATGACTCTTAACTGTTTAAATTATTTTATATAAATAAGCAAATTAAAACCACTTTCAAACAGAATATCCAAAGAAAAACAATTACACAAGTCTTTCAAGACTATTATGATCTCTCTTAGTGACATATCACACTAGCGGATTGCGAGCGGTTTCAAAGCGGAGCGGGTGCGCAACGAATACGTTGCGGGCGCGCAACGAACACGCCGCGGTTGCGCAGCGAATTCGTTTCGGACGCGTGGCAGATGCGCAACGTTTACGTCGCAGTCATGTACACTCATTAACAAAATGGAATCCGTGCTGGTTGTTACTTAAAACTTGTGATAGTATAATGATTATGAGATCATTATTTTTTACGAGTTTCATAACATGTTAATGTTTAGGGTATTTTTTTATCCATTAAATCTTGGTCGAAATGCAATCAGATAACTTAATTGCTCATAAAGAAAGTTCATTAGTGAAATAAATGTTAAAGCTCCTTAACTAAAACAGGTCTATCTTATTATTAGGTAAATAGGTAGCAGTGAGTAGAAAATTTTATCAAGCAACCAGCAACTCACTAGTCCTAGTAATTCAATTTTATAGCACCTTTTTTAACAACTCCAGTTGTTACTATTACATCTTTAGTTAAGTAAGTGCATTTCCACAGTACGGTTAAAAAATTGAGTGCTACAGAAACGATGGAAATATTGAATGGAAGTTAGGCAAGGCGGAAGAGCTGGCTTTTGTGCGAGAGTATACAAAATGGCGTCGACGCTTCTATTCGCAGCGAAATCGTTGCGCGTCCGCGACGTGTTCGCTGCGCATCCGCGGCGTGTTCGTTGCGCGCCCGCAACGTATTCGTTGCGCACCCGCTCCGCTTTGAAACCGCTCGCAATCCGCTAGTGTGATATGTCACTTAAGTCTTAATAATTCCAAAGAAATGGTTTAATTATTTCAAAGCAATACTGTTGTATTAATACGAATAAAACGACTCTATGAAATAGAAGCGACATTGAAAAATGATTTCCCGCGTTATCTCACCCCTCATATTTTGAGGTTAATTTATAAGTTTTCTTTTCATCTAACTTTAATCTTCCTTCGCTTTAAAAGTTTTCTTGTATTTTATACGATTTTGTAGCAAGGTAATATTGTATTATTCTTTAGGTTAGTTACACAATTTGGTTTAAAAGCCTATTGAAAACTTTTAACTGGCATATAAGCTAAACTGTGAGCTAAACAGATCATTGTGGAGCTGACTTTCAATATGATAATTCCAAAATACTGTACTAGTTAGGAGGTTTGTATGACTTTCTCATATCTTCCGTCAGAAGCTTCGTCCGTGTCGACAAAAAATCCACATAGACACCCGGATAAAAAGAAGAATAGAGATATTTAAGTATATTTGTGCTAAATTTAATTCAATTCGGTTCAATGGTTGAGACGTGAAGACAGACAGGCAAAGTAACTTTCTCATTTATAATATTATTAAAAATGTAAGACATGGGCTGTTTGTCACGACAGAACAAGAATTAAATGAAATAAGACGTTAAAATTAGTATGGGGATAGCTTCTCGCGAGATATGATGTAATGCACGTAGGTAAAGCGGGCTTAATATTATAATAAATACGTGACAAACATATATTTTGTCTGTCTACTTCTAGTTATACTTTAGTGCAGAGTTTTGGTATAGTTACATAACAATATTAAACTTACTTACCAATACTTACTTAACAGTAGGTCCGTTTCTTGAAGATGTACAAAACTATTGCGTCAAAAACATTTTTTAGCTAAGTAATACCTTCTATGAGGATATCGAGGTTATTTCTATTGAGCTTCTAAGTTACATAGTAGAGTTTTATAATCAAAGGTCAACTTGCTAGTAAAGAAAACAAATCAATGAAAATAATATAAAACATAATATCGTATGTGTACATACATAAGGAGAATCGCTTTAAATGGTAATCTACATTAGTTTATAGACTACTAGAGGTCCGCCCCGGCTTCGCCCGTGGTACATATTTCGCAATAAAAGGTAGCCTATGTCCTTTCTCGGGTATCAAAATATCTCACCAAATTTCATGCAAATTGGTTCAGTAGTTTAGGCGTGATTGAGTAACAGACAGACAGACAGAGTTACTTTCGCATTTATAATATTAGTATGGATTATTTCCTATACTGGAAACTTAACTATGAATAAAACCTACCTGAAAGACAAAAAAAAAACAGGCACATACTAATTGACGCATACAAATAGGCATGGAATCCTAAACATAGGTACAGGAATATAAATAAAAAACATAATATTCGTTATAATTTATTTTTGACTAGAAATTTATAAGTACAAGTATTTTCCTTCAAAGTTCAAAAGCTCGCGATTGAAAGAGCATAGAAAATTATTTACAATACTTTTTATTAACTGCGATTGCTCCTTAATCTAATACATCCATTTGTAATAAGTAATTATAAACTATATACATTATAAGAATTCATAAGACTACAAACAGTTTATACATAAAATAAATTACATTATATTGAATATATTATGTATTGCTTATATTTTTGAAACATTAATCTTTCACAATAATAACCTTGCAACATTCCATTGGTTTGTAAACAATGAATCTGCAAATCCTTTGAAAATGTTTCCGATAAGATGATGCGGGCTTCATGATAGCCATTTGAGGTTTCAAATATCAAAGGGAAATTAATACATTATAGTAACGATCTATCAGTGTAAAGTGTATGGGTTTATAGCTGACCTATAGCTTTATATAGAAATAGTGCAATAATTGGGGTTGGGAATATCTTTAATACATATATTCTTCCTATTTAGTACATTTAGATAGTAGATAAAATATAAATAATTGTATTTTTGTATCCTCCCTTGTTGATTACTATCGACGATTTACACTGTACTATCTTATTTAAATAGACCAATATAGAGAACCTCAACTAGATTTTTAGATAAAACAAGGTACAAGGAAGAACAAAATTTTATAGATAAATAGGTATTTACGCATAAAAGCTCAGATTCAAAAAGCAAACTTAGCAACTGAATCTATTTCTACAAAAAATAACTGCTATAGTAGTATATATTACTGGATAATCTCTTTAACCCGTGCAAACATACCAGTAGGGATATAGTCCGTCTAATTTGCATAGTTTCTAACTTCTGTAATTTTAAACTGCAACAAGACTAGAATGTTCGTTGATTTAGGAGAAACCTTATAAATATTTATAATAAATACAGATTACATTAGTTTAAATAGATGCAGATTTTGTTAGTATGATTTTAAATAAATCTTTCTTATTTCTGTTTTTAGTTATCAATTATTTAATCGTAATAAAAATATGACTGTGAAATAATTACGATTATTTCAATAACTTAACTTTAGTCTAGTTTTGTTTCAGACTTTTAACAATTTTGTTCAAACGTAATTTAATTTAAACGACGTAATGAGCGACTTTGAATTCTTATAGTTATATACATTTTGTTGCTAATGGTCATAATATAATCACGTTATAAAACTAATGGGGCTGTTCAATATTATAAGTACACTTTTACAAATTGGTGACAAGGTAAGTCATTATATTCAAATGGTAAAAAGGTGTTCCCGAAGTCATCAATCATAAAATGGGACCATAATATTTCCTGTATAATGTAAAACCTGTAAATTGCGTAATGTATTTTTTGATGTATTGCTTCTATCATCAATCTTATTTGAATCTGAAATGAATGCATCGAGAAATGCTGTTTTTGTCGAATTTTTACTCACTTTCAGTATACATTTTCATCCGTGTATATTCGCTTCTATTGGTATTAGTCTAAGATCCCACAGCAGGATTAAACGTTCATAGTTTTTTTGGTAAAACCAAAATTTATATCTAAAAAGTGTACACGTAAGTATTAAAGAAAAATGATTTTAATTTTTTTAGCTCGTATAGATAGTATCTATATCGTTAAAATGTTAAAATTAAGAAAAACACCTCATCAAAGGAAAAGCGGTGTAAACAAACTCACAAACTTTATTTGGATACCATTAACATATTACTATATTATTATTATGTTAGTTTTATAGATCTTTATATTTTAATTCTATTTTTTTTAAGTACATGTCCTTAAATTATGTATTTCGTGATAATAGAACTATATAATATAAAGCACAAACACATGTGGAAAAATATAGTAAAAAATACGATCCAATTTAATTCAGAGGTCGGTTGCAAAACTAATAAAGTTTAAAAGTTAAACGCAGAGCTTAAACTCTCATAGTCCAGAGTAAAACTTTAAAATTGAGTTGAGTTTATTAGAAATAACGAGGTTACATGGTGTACGTATTCATTACATGTAATTGTTTGGTTTTTTAATGTAAATGTTACTTTCTGTTGATCGTAATAAGGTACAATATTATTTGACTTATATATTTATGATTATGAATTAATGTTTAATTTTTAAAATTTGTACAAATTCGGCTGTGAGTAAGACGAAAGGACAGTTAAAATTAGGACAGAAAATGATCTATTAATAGGTAAAAATAGATTGTTTAAATTGTTACTTAATTGTTAAAAAATATATATTAAAATCTTCAACTCACCAATTGTTGTTTTTGTTCATTGTATAAAATATATGAGTGTTCTTTTCAACTTTAGCATGTGTGATAAATATAATGTAACATGAAAAAGAAACAATAACATTTTTCTACGTTTTTAACTGATACCAATTTTGATAAATATTGCAGATTCATTGTTTATTACCCAAATATTTATAAACATAACACATTCCTTATAACTAAGGCCGGCTACTCACGTAGCAGCAGGGCCAATTCAAAATTGTCCCCGCTGCAGGTACGTTAGTAGCCGGTTTAAAGATATCTACTTATATATTCTAAATGACAGTGATATGTACGACTAACACAAGTATTATACAGTTTTTACATCTAATTCTAATAATGTTCTTAGCGCTTTTCCCCATTTATGTATGAATAAATTATATTTAAAATTTATTGCGCTAACGCCTACACTACATAAAATATTTATTTATTTTAATATATTTTCTTCGATTCTATAGATTCAACATTTATGAAATTATAGTCAATAGGGAATGGATATCACAGATCAAATAAACATTGAGAATGAGTATATTTTGAAGGTCATATAGTTTAAGATCTGTAAATAAAATTTAAATAGGTATAACTTCACAACATTTTTTACATAGAATAATTCTTTTAAACAATAACATAATAATACACTAGTAAAGCGCGTCACACACGGTGAAGATACTATAATATTTTATCTTAAGATACTGTTATATTTTATATTACAGTATCTTAACGCATCCGGTACGCGAAATTTTGTGGGTCATTTGTAACAGGATGGCGGTTCTACAGGAGTCTTAGTACGCAATGACAAAAAGAAAAATGATGGTCCGAACGCTGATACCGGATGCGTTAAGATACTGTAATATAAAATATAACAGTATCTTAAGATAAAATATTATAGTATCTTCACCGTGTGTGACGCGCTTAATAATTTACATATTCAACTTTTTCAATCTACTAATACTACAAATTATAAGTAATTTAGTTGAAATCCGTTCTAATTTTTGAAGTGAAACTTCTTTAGGTGCGTTGAGAGTAAAATTTCAAGGTCGCATGATGGCTCATCACGTCATGGAGTAAGGCGACAATTTTGGTATCTTTGAATCTTGCCAAAGAAGTTTCACTTCTGACACGTATGCTCGACACGCTTTTTTATTTCAAATATTAAATACAAGAAAATCAAAATAATATCACTCGTGTAGAATGTATCAGGGGATGAAACACAGAAATATATCATGTTTCCTCATTTTAAAGTTTGCGAAAGTTCTACGTATTGGGATCACGGAGTTTAATAAATTTTCAAGTATAATAAAAGTAACTACTTCTCTTTTGTTTTAACATTTTCAACACTTTTATATAGGCTATAAATAATGTTTTATAAAATAGTGGAAGTCATATATTTTAAACAATGAAAGTTCATTAATTCGCGTATGAATAATTTAAAGAATAACCTTTACAAAAGGGGAGAATTTAATATAAGATAAATCTTTTATCAAATTGAGCGAAATCTAATTAAATCCTCAGAACTTCCGTTGATTAAATTTTATCAACTAAATATTTACAAAGCTCGACTAAGATTTATTTACAAAAGTATCACAGGAAATTTTATACGCTAATACAATGAATGGAATTTTTGTTCTCTTAAAAATAAACTAAATTTAGCTTTGGTAGATTTTTTATAAATATTTTATTTTTCTTACAAATTATAGGTACTTTATATCTTCTCTTATATATAAAAATGAATCGCAAAATGTGTTGGTAAGCGCTCGAGAACGGCTGAACCGATTTCGATAATTCTTTTTTTATTATATTCCTTGAAGTACGAGGATGATTCTTATGAAGAGAAAACGTAAACATGTACCACGGGCGAAGCCGGGGCGGACCGCTAGTCTTCTTATATATAAAAATGAATCGCAAAATGTGTTGGTAAGCGCATAACTCGAGAACGGCTGAACCGATTTCGATAATTCTTTTTTTATTATATTCCTTGAAGTACGAGGATGGTTTTTATGTAGAGAAAACGTAAATATGTACCACGGGCGAAGCCGGGGCGGACCGCTAGTTTATTATAGAGTTCGTTTATTCTACGTAATATGAAGTAAATGAGGTTATATATCATTCTCTTGTCTAATAATACTGTGATAATAATATATCTCTTAATTATATTTTTAAACTTACGGTTAAAGGTTTGCGCATATTACGGCGGGTTGTAATATATTATTGTAACGTGCTTTAGAAAAAAGTGTATGATCGTAATCAGTGTTTAATATTTAATAATTTTTAATAAACAAAGACAATACTTATATCTTCTTATATATAAAATTCTCGTGTCACAATGTTAGTCTGCATACTCCTCCGAAACGGGTGGACCGATTCTCATGAAATTTTCTGTGCATATCGGGTAAGTCTGAGAATCGGCCAACATCTATTTTACATATGTACCACGGGCGAAGCCGGGGCGGACCGCTAGTAACATATAATTTTGATAACTAAAGGAACAGATATGTATGCATCATAATACCAACTTTATAACATAAAGCACAAACCTAAAAGGTTAAACTCCATATCTGAATATGCGCGAACCTTTATGCCTTTTCCATTTTACATTTACATTTAATTAATACAAGTATACGAGTAATTAATATCTATAAGAACATCTCATTTTATGACAGCGCGCCCATATTTTGAAAAAATAATTTAAATTAAACGAATTATTCACAGATACTTAGTACAATATTTTCACCGTTAAAAGTTATAACTTCGTATATTGGAATATAGTTAAACCGTAGTTTAATTTCCTATTCTAAAATATAGGACAGTAAATTTTAAAGACTTGGTACTAAAGTGGGTAATAAAAATATCCAGTAAACGATTTCAATATTTTATAACGACACAATTTTAAAATGTTATTTCCTAAGATCAAAGGGGAAAAACATTATACATAGGTTTCTGATTGATTTTCTTTACAGTCAAATAAAGTTTAGATCTTAACCTGTCTGATCGAGATTTTAAATAATCTCTTTAAAAATCCTGTAACTTCTTCCTTGTAAAGTATTATAAATAATAATCAATCATTTCGTCTTTCTTTTTACATTTCATAGTAGTATTAATTTCTACGAATGTCTTCGCTATCGAAAGATGAATTATGACTAGTATGTGGATAGTATTTTTTATAAAATCACATATTATTACAACATGGCATTTCTTAAGAAATTCACGGTTGTAAAGTTTTAACAGCCGTTTTACAGTTTAAGCGGTGACGACACAATTTAATGTAGAGTATTCATATTATAGTATGCTTAAAACCGCAAAAGTATAAACTTTTTAGTATCCTCTAAAACATAAAAGCTAAAAATTTTCAGACCAAACATACCACAGATCATTAACAAAACATTATTTTATGCAGAGTGAGTTTAGTAAGTAGAGACGCCAATATAATACGTAATAACTATTTAGTAATCTGTAATTATAATACTAATAACTGAATTCTATATGTATGAGCGCACTTTTAACAATTCTTATGATTAAACCACATCGCTCTTATCGAGTAGCCCATTGTTGCTACCCCCGTCTTCTTGTCAAATATGATAGTCCCGTAGCGGCCTAACCGACTCCGCAGACGAACGAGGAGTAGGGTCCACTCCAGATAACCCCAGAGACCCACTTCTCCTTACCACTAGCGTCTTAGTCCCATAGTCGGTGACGAAATTGTCATTTCTAGTTGGAGTGTTCGCTCGTACAGTCTGGTAACCACAGCAAGGAGGATATTTTGAGGTTAGGATCTTTTTGAACGCTTCCCGGAATTCCGTGTTGAATATTGAGTATATTATCGGATTGAACGCTGAGTTTGAGTAGCCGAGCCATGTGAGGATCTTGAATGCGAGATCTGTAACAATGTGCCTTGTTAATGTATTTTAATTATGATTTATGGTGAACAATGAACGTGAGAAGTTGATTGCATTTTCAATACAGCTTGATAAGGTTAAAGGTTATATATTTGAATGGCTCTTAGTTTAATTAATCATCGAGTAGTAATAAAAGCTATTTTTTAATCAAAATTCAAAAGCCATATTTAAATGGTTTCCATTAAATAAGCTACGCTTGTCTTAGATTCTTGGTAAATTGAGTCTTTATTATCATCTCCAAATATTTATATTAGGTAAACAAAACTGTTTTTTTCCATCGAATATCCAAACATATTATGTACCAAATCTTAATTCATCCGGTAAATTGGAAGCAATATTAAAAACAACATCTCCAACACAAAATAATAACATATAATTTTGTTGATATTTCCTATCGCGCTTGACCCAAATACCAAGGAAATAATTATAAGAACATTTTCCTGAAATGCTCAGGCATTTATATTAATTATTTATTAAACACTTGACCGTAATTTGAAGCTTACTTATTGAGAAGGCACCTAGCTTTTTCCGCCTAATTTTCCCTCTCTTTCCGTTGTATATATGCTATCTCTCTCGCACACCTCTCCACCAGGTGGCGGGGCGCACGATAATGTGCGGGCGCTGGATGTTTTTCATTGGCGTCTAGCTTCCGCCGCAAGAAGGTTGTCTACAAGACTACAACCTTGGTGCTATTAAGTATTAAGTATTGCTCAAAGCAAGTGCTAAAAGTGTTAAAAAGTGTATCCCGTCGGATCGGTACAGTGAGTTATTTTTACATCTATTCTAATAATATTTTACTTAAAAATGAGTAAAAATGTTTAAAGTCAACGGTATAATCGTTGGACTTTATTTAAAATGCTGAGGTTTTTAATGAATCCTTCAGCAATAGTTTATTTTTCAATATGCTTAAATACTTAATAGCATGAATAAAGATATTTAAAATTAACGATACAACCGTTACATTTTACTTGAAATAGTAACTTTTCTTTTGAAATATTTCATTATGCAATATGTACTAATTAATATTTGAATTTTTAATACTGTGAGTAAAGCTATTTTAACGGTGTTACCGTTCGGCTTTACTCGAATCGTTAATATTACTTTTGTGATTATTTGATATTACTAGATATATCAAATACCCTCTCTTGTATATAGATATTTTTAAAATTTTATTTCATTTTTAATAATGTGTTTTTATTACAAGGTTACAAGTGAATTTTTCGTGGAAAAATTACAATTAATACTTAGTATGGATATGAGCCAACTCAAAGCTTTACAGGCATACAATCCATTGCTACGACTTTATTACATTGTCGTTACCGCTAGGAACGGTTCGGAATTCCTATCATAGTTAATTACTAAAAATTATCGAACGAGATGAGTCAGCTCCAAGAAGTCACGACATGTCGGAACATGTTGTAATATTATTTTATAAATCGTACGGGAGTTACCGCTCAACTGAATAATGATGGAATTCGCTCATGTATAGTAGATACGTACCATGAATGTACCACACATTCAAAACTATCCGTAGTCTATACGTGTCCTTTTATGAGTATTATTCTGATCCGTTTTTATGTGAAAATAGACATATTACACACGGCTAATTTGATTGAAAATTACGTTTCCTATGTTTCAAATGATGCAACTTTTTTGTTAAGGTGATGAATTAATTTTTCTAACATTTACGGCCCTTTTCAAACCTTCGTAATTTTTATATTATTAAAGTTGTCGTGATGAAAATTCTTGACAAGAAAGTTCATTAGTAACACAATACGTCTACCGTTTTAGAAACATGATTCCATGATATTTTCTCGATAGAAAAAAAATACAAAGTTCTCATTGTTATTTTTTTATAATCTCTGGCATCTTCAAAATAACAAACGTAAAGTTACGACTTTTTGGATATTAACTATAAAATATACAACCTATACGTCTACCGATTTAGAATTTTGAAATATGCGATGGTTTTGAAATAAACAAGAAATACTTGAAATTAGCGCGCGACCAGCCAATATAGCGAGAGCCGCCCTGTACCTTCCTACCCCGATCGCTGCACGAGTCATTCCCGCTACGGCCGTCACACGGGGAACTTGTGTCGCTCGCGCAATCGTAAAAAAGGGTGACAACACGATAAGACAAAATGAGACAAATGGGGACAATAAAGAAAATAAGAAGAAGAAACATAAAGGTTGGAGAAAAAAGAATGCTTACAATTGGAATAAATTAATGAAGAAGTTGGTTTTATTTTAAATTTGATGATAATTGTATTATAGACGATGTTTGATATGTACCCCTGTTTTAAGTACATAACGAATGTGTAAGATTTTTTTCATTTATAGCATAGATAATCTTTTCAGAAATCCGGAATCCAGAAGGAAAATAAACCCACTGATTGTTCACAATGTGAACCCACTCCTTCGTAAGTACCTTTATTCAGTCAAAAATGTATGTTATCAACGTTCTACTGGTTTTATCGCATGATTCCATTTTTAGCAAAAAGCAACAAAGTGCAAAGAAATAAAAAATCATGGTGAACTTAGTGGAAGTATGGCGGACGTGATATGGAACAGGAGCTCATTGGAGTAGTATTATATTTAAAAAAAAATACGAAAAAATTTCAAGAATTACATTTCTTAGTAGGTGGTAGATAAGTATGTTGTATAAAGAATTTGATGTTGATATTTATTTCATTTATACTTACTACACCTGTGCGGGAAATTGCTTAGTACTAAAACAGGTTTATATTCATATTTACATAGTAATGTGAGTTTTAATTTCGAAAAATTTTGTGTAAGTATATTAAATTGAGTTCCTGGGTGATCTGGAAACACAATTGGGCCCGGAAGATGGCGCTGCAGTCACTCCTCCTAATCACATGAACCAATTTGGATGAATATTTGTGTGCACATTTCATTGTTGTGGGATGATTGGTTGATTCGTTTTCACATTAGCTAATATTATGTATTTTTGTTGTGAACTTAATTTAATGTTCGTCTCACATTGCTGTACCTGCCTACCTACCCTACCAGGGCCTAACTTTGTTCTGGCTATTTTATTTTGATTATTTGTAATGAATAATTACAATTATAATAGAATGCAAAAAATAAATACATGCGTCAATATATTGTGTTTTTTTTAAACAATTTTTTTATTTAAAAAAATATCATTCCGACCGCGGGTTTGCCCGCGTGGAATTAGGTTATATCGTGAATCCTGTTTTTTCCCACAGAAGTGTTCAGTTCGGATAAAAAGTATCCTATGTGTAAATCCAGGCAATTAGCTATATTTTATCAAAATTGGTAATGTAGTCTTGACGTGATTAAGTAACAACTAACAAAAAAATATACAAATTAACATCCAAAGTTTCGCATCAGTTTTACTGTATTAGTGATATCTTCCACTCTTGACTTTGACTGAGAAGAATTAGGGTTTATAACTTCTTTCAGAAATAGTACCTTTCATTTCTGGGTATGATGTAATATCTACGTCAGCATCAAATTCTATCTAAATCAATTCAGTAGTCCGCGTTATTGATTACCATTTCATTTTTTCAGAGTAACAATATTTTTGTTATTTTAAAGATTATTTATAACCTGTATTATTTTGTAATAAAGTACTTAAATATTACGAAATAATAATAATTATTAATAATGTCTAAGTAGTTGTTGGAAAGAAGATTATTTGTTTATAAGCAAGAAAATAAAACCAATAAATCAACAATTGAATAAATGTATAACAATATTATAACTGTATGACGACTCCATACATGTTTGTCCCGAGTCGGCCAGCGGCAGCGCGGCGAGTTTGCAAGAATGACTTCGCGCACACCCGCGTTCGCGATAGCGAGCTATTAGACTCCGCCCGCCAAGCAGTGGATTTTTTTTTGTGTATCGTCTTAAAACGAGTAAGTACCAAAATTTTACAATTAAATTCTTTGGTTTACTGAACTTGTGCTGAAAGGGTTATCGTATAATAATTATCGAGATACCTTAATATAAATTAGATTTAGATACATTTATTTCAAAGGGTTTACAATTCACTTCTAACGTTTTAGAATAATATTACATATAAACTTGTACACCTTGACAAAAAGTAAAAAATTGCGGGTGAGTGGAGATTATTTTGTGCAATTAAATATAACGTCCTACGACGGTATGGTTGCGTTCGTAAGGAATGCGGATATAAAGCAACTAAATGTTACATCGATTGCATGAACAAAAATAAATATGAATCGAAGTTCATTTTTAAATTTAGTGAATTGATTTGAATTATGAATTTATTAAATAGTTAGTCCTTTTTTATATAAACATAATAATTAATTACCATTGTCAAATCAATTCTTATTAATTCATCCTGGACAGTTGTTGCTAACATTGGAAAATAAGTTAAAGGACCTTGTTAATTGCTATATTATTTAAATTATTATTTACTGCTAATTTTATATTATTAGCACTAAGGTGTATTCTTGCTCGAAGCAGAATACATAAATGTGGCCACTACTCCTCGCAGGGGTTAGCCAGGTCAAATCCACCCTCGCAGGGTGTCTCTTAAGCATTTTTTGGCAGGCCCTACTTATTTCTAGTTACAAACATCCCTCGCGCAGCTGTCGCTCGCAGGGAAATGGTGCAAATATATATCGGCCCTCACGGGGCTTTGATTACAACCGTCCCTCACGGAAAAGATGGTGAAAATATATATCAGCCCTCGCGGGGCTTTGATTACAACCGTCCCTCACGGAGAAATGGTGCAAATATATATCAGCCCTCGCGGGGCTTTGATTACAACAGTACCTCACGGAGACATGGTGCAAATATATATCAGCCTTCGCGGGGCTTTGATTACAACAGTACCTCACGGAGACATGGTGCAAATATATATCAGCCCTCGCGGGGCTTTGATGGCGATTGGTGCAAATATACAAAGGATTGATCATTAAAATGATCATAGATATTTGCTTTCGTCAACGAGGACCCACGAAAGAAGTTTTGGATATGACCGTATCGGATCTTCACTCTTCTAAGGTAGGTAGAAAAAGGTTTTGAAATCTACTTCACAGTGGGCAGTATAGTAATATGACCTAATAAATACAATAAAGGTTAGAGACGTCAAATAATGGGCGCATGAAATTGATACTCCGTATCCTAAAAAGTTTACGCTTCAGGAATCAGGAAACCACCATTGGTTTACCAATTATGGAAATTGGAATTGAACAAATCGTATTTACCAATGCAAAGCCTATTCACAACAAAGGAAGGCGAGTCGGATCAAATATCATCTCGCAGATGATTTGTGGCGGTGATTTCGAGGATTGTCACCAAGCCTTGTGTCAACGGTATGTTTGGTATCGTAATTCAATGGCACTGGTCGGCTAGTGCCATTGAATTTTCATATAAAAACATCGGAAGAGATTTTTTAATCGCAAAGCGATTGAATGTAACAAATGACGATTGATTACGTATAGTTGACCTCTCATAGGCCTATTTTAGTTGCCCGATCTTGTAGGCAATTTATTTGACTCGTTTTTCAACCCATTTGACCTCATTATTGCACCCATGAGATTTTTCTTCAGGGCTCAAACAATAAATCGCTGAGGGATTAGGATAATCGTTTGTTAGACAAGTTTCTTGTCATCCCACCAGGATTATTATATTGTATAATAAAGTTATATACAACTATTAACGTAAAACGTTTAAGTACTCAACGAATGCTGAGAATACTGACTGTTGAGTTACATAGGATAGAGGATAAATAACGGAAAGTCAATCTTTCCAAACAAAAGCCTCTTATTATTAGATATTACTTGGAACCCCTACCCTTAACGAGAAAGCTCTGCCAAATGACTTCTCATTTCTTTGCT